>BQNB010057583.1:0-38150 GCA_026074375.1 Tanacetum coccineum | reverse complement strand
TATCTTGTGCTGTTGATCTTGAAGTAACATGCCCCGGATCCTTATTCCGCTGCGACCCATTTTGGGGGTGTTACAACATTACTACCACATATCCAGTTTCCTCTACTCTAAATACAAGAATTCATAAAGATTATTCACTTGCTCAAGTGATTGGTGATATACAATCTGGTGTACTGACAAGAGGAATGACAAAGACTATAAATGATCAAGGGTTTATTAGTGTTGTTTATGAAGGGAAAACTCATAAAGACCTTCATACTTATCTATTTGCTTGTTTCCTATCCCAGGAAGAACCCAATAGGATTGCCAAAGATCTAAGTGATTCAACATGGGTAGAAGCAATGCAAGAAGAGCTTCTACAGTTTAAGCTACAACAAGTTTGGGTTCTAGTGGATTTACCTAAAGGAAAAAGGGCCATTGGTACAAAATGGATTTTTAGATATAGAAAGAGAGATGTGTGATATAAAAACAGATAGAGTGAATTAGTGAGAAAAATAATTGAGAGATATTATGAGCTGAAAAACAGAAAGAGAGATGTGTGATATAAAAACAGATAGAGTGAATTGGTGAGAAAAATAATTGAGAGAAATAGTGAGAATAAAAACAGAAAAAGAGCTTGTGAGAATCAAGATTGATGATGAAAATACTTTTTGAACGAAATTAAGGTTAAAACTGGTATCTCCAAAGTTAGTACTGCCGGGCATTACTTAGTACTGCTAGGCTAAATTTTAGTACTGCTAGAATACCTTTAGTACTGTTTGGGGTATAACAGAATTTCCTTAATTAAATATAGCCGTTGAGATATTTTCGCCAACTACTTCGCTTATAGGTTTCCTTAATTTGGATAATTCTTGATCTTTCTATAAATCCTTCGATTGCTTCAAGATAAGACCAACTTTTATTCAGTCGGTCCAATCAAAACCTTAAGTGTGACCTATATTATCTCAATTGACTCTACCAAACACTCATTCTCTCATAAACGATCATATCCCAGCACACTAATCAATCCTTCTCAATAAATGGCGATATCAGCCAGGATAAATATGTAGTTGACATATTCAGGAAGTTTGGTTTTACAGATGTCAGGACAGATAGCACACCTATGGATACAGAACAACCTTTGCTCAAAGACTCAGATGGTGATGATGTTTATGTTCATCTCTATAGGTCAATGATTGGATCATTGATGTATCTTACATTATCCAGGCCAGATATTATGTTTGCAGTATGTGCATGTGCTAGATTTCAAGTCACACCCAAAGTATTTCACACATCAAAAGTTGTAAAAAGGAATTACTAGGAATCTAAAAAGGCCACACCCAAATAAGGTCTTGTATCCTAGAGATTCTCCCTATTGATCATGCAGTTTCTGATAAGTGACTAAGTTGAGCTAGTTTAGATAGAAATCAACAACATGAGGTATCAGTTCCTAGGATGCGACTGATATCATGGCAGTTGCAAAAAGCAAATTGTGGTTTTTGTCCCCACCATCCTCTACTGAAGCTGAATATGTGGCTGCTTCTAGTGTGCTTGTAAGACAAGTACTCTGGATTCCAATCAAATGTTGGATAATGGGAATAATTATTATGCACACCCATGATTAATATTACAATAACAGTACTATATTTATGTTATGAATCCGCATGTTTCTCATACTAAAACAAAACACATAGAGATTAGATATCATTTTATAAGAGACCTCGCAATTAAAAAAGTTAATTCAAGTGGTTAAAATACACACACATAAAATAATTTTAACAGACTTACCTTACAAAAGCTTGTAGATTTGGAAAGGTTCAAATCACTTGGTTGCAAGTATTGGAATGCTAAACCCTTAAAGTTTTAATCTCTTTTGAGTCTTTGTAAAGTTTTGTAAAGGATTAATACTGTTAGTTGTGTCACAAGTACTAGCCTAAGTATAATTAGTATTGTTAGTTATACTTAAAACTGTTAGTTATAATTACAACTGTTTTAAAGAAAATACTTTTGATTGTGTTTTCTTGGTTTTGGACTAACACTTGCAGGATAAGCAAAGCAGTATGATTAGAATTGGTGATACAAGTAGTGGAGTTTGTTGAAGTTTGCTGCTGATTAATGATAGAATGGATTTAAGGATAACTTGACAAGGGTTAATGCTAAGTTTTGCACTTGAGATAGTGGGAAGTCTTTTAAATCTTTTTCTTGAAATCAAATTTATGTCTGTCAGTGAGCTTAAAAGAATTGAGAGATATAGTGAGTTCAAAAACAGAAAGAGAGATGTATGATATAAAAACAGATAGAGTGAATTGGTAAGAAAAAGAATTAAGAGATATTGTGAGCTGAAAAACAGAAAGAGAGATGTGTGACATAAAAACATATATAGTGAATTGGTGAGAAAAAGAATTGAGAGATATTGTGAGCTGAAAAACAAAAAGAGAAATGTGTGATATAAAAACAGATAGAGTGAATTGGTGAGAAAAAGAATTGAGTGAAATAGTGAGAATAAAAACAAAAAGAGAGCTTGTGAGAATCAAGATTGATGATGGAAATACTTTTTGAACGAAATTAAGGTTAAACTGGTATCTCCAAAGTTAGTACTGTTGGGACTATCTATGTTTCTCTCATAGAACAATTTTGGTAAACTGTTATTGCAAGCACACTTGAGAATGGAGACATGGAAATCACTACTATAATAGATGGGAAAGTCAAGGTTGTTTCTAAGGTATCTATTAGCAGACATCTCAAGTTAGAAGAATCTGATGGTATTAGTGATCTGCCTACTACAAATTTTTTGAGCTACTTCCTCTAATGGGGTATGTGTCCAATTCTGATAAATTAACTTTTCAAAAGGGACCCTTTTCCCATCAGTGGAGATTTTTGATCCATACCATTCTTCACTGTTTAAGTTCCAAGAAAACTTCTTGGGAACAATTTAGTATCAATATAGCAATTGCTATCATTTGCTTGGCCACAAACAGAACTTTTAATTTTTCAAAACTGATATTTGATGGCATGGTGAAAGACTTAGATAGTAAGACTAAATTTTTAATGTATTCAAGATTTATACAAATCTTTTTGAACAATCACAAAAGACTGCTTCTAACTCATAAAAGACTTTATATTGCTCCTACCCTTACTCAAAAACTGTTTAGCAATATGAAAAGAACTTCCAAGGGATATACTAAGGTGGACACTCCATTATTTCAAACAATGCTTGTTCAAGGTCAGATTTTACAAGGTGAAGGATCAACAATCCCAGTTAAGTCCCATCACACACCTATAGTTGCTCCATCAACCTCACAACCACATCATTCACCAATACTTAGGGATTTTATTAGACAAGAAACTGAGGTTCCTCAGCCCAGTTCTCCTACTCAGACCTATGTAGCAGATGAGGCTGCATCCACAGGTGCGGATGTCAGACATGGAGGGGCTGCCACTACTGTCTCTAGCTTAGATGCAGGACAGGGCAGTGGTAACATTGATAAGAACCCTACCATGCCCTATGATTTACCTCTCCTAAGAGTTCACACACTTAGAAGTGATGAGGGCAGAATGCAACATAATGAATTGATGGATCTTGTTACAAAATTGTCAGATAGGGTTGTATCTTTGGAAACTGACCTACAACAGACAAAGAAAGTGTATAGTGCTGCCTATACCAAGCTTATCAATAAGGTCAAGAGGTTGGAGGACAAGCTCAATAATTCAAGAAGAAAATGCAGACTGGTTCTCTCAGAGGAAGAAGATTCAGATACAGAAATTTTAGCTCAAGAGGATCCTTCCAAACAGGGGAGGAAGATTGCTCAAATTGATAATGATGAGGGAATTACTCTAGTACAGATGCGTGCACAGACTCAGGAGAGGCATGATCATGAAATGGAAGCTGATTTTGAGTTTACCATTGTTGAAGATGTTAGTACTGCTAATGTACCAGTTAATACTGCTGGTGCAGAAATTAGTACTGCCAGCCCTAAAGTTAATACTGCTAGTGTTTCTGTTGATGATGTTGCTGCTGAAGGTTTTATGTACATTAGAAGGAGTGCAACAAAAAGAAAAGACAAGGGTAAAGCTATAATGGACGAATTTGAGCCTACACAGACCAAGACTAAAATACAACAAGAACAAGGCTTGGGTTTAAAGAAGCTCAAAGATTACAAGAACAATTTAATGAAGAAGAGAGGCAAAGGATTTCCAGTATTCATAAAGAAGCAAGCACTTTCAAACCTGAAGAATGGGTTAACATACAAGCTCAAATTGAAGCTGATGAAGAGTTAGTTCACATGTTACAAGCACAAGAAAGAGAAAGATACTCTGAAGCTATGTTTGGAAAATAGATTGTAACAGACTTAATACTGGTAGTATAACAGTTAAGTCTGGTAGTAATAGTTAGTTCTGTTAGTATTGAGTTAATACTGACAGTACTAAGTTAAGTCTGGCAGTACTAAGTTAGTACTGGTAGAGTAGCAGTACTAGAGTTAGTACTGGTCATAGTTAGTTCTATTTAAAGTTAAGTCTGTTTATGTAACAGAATAGTAATAGTTATCCTAGAGATATCTTAGGAGATATCTAAGGAAAGGATATGTATTATCCTTTGACGTTTGTAAATCCCATTAGGGTTTCCTTGGTGTATAAGAGGAACCCTAAGGCATAATGTTTTGAAGTACGTTTTGAGAAATATCAATAGAAGCATAGAGCTTAATAGCAATTTAGAATTATCGTTTCTTCTTAATTCTTTTGTTAAGATTCCGCATTAACACTTGATATTCATAGTCAGTGTCTCTCATATAGTTGATTTGGATTTATCCAAGTTATCTATAGTCATACAAAGGCTAGTCAGATCCTATATCAAGGACCTACAAGCTACAAAGCAAAATTACTTGTAGAGCTTATAAATGAAAGAAAGAGACAATTTGCCCAACAAATAGCTCAACAAAGGAGGAACATGCCTCTCACACATGCTCAACAAAGGTCTTATATGTGTAACTATATCAAGCATATGGGAAGTCGTACACTACAGCATTTGAGAGGATACTCTTTTGATGAAATCAAAGTTCTATTTGAAGTAACAGTGAAGAGGGTAAATACTTTTACTCCAATGAAGAGTGATGATGTAGTTCCTAATGTTGTAACTAGAAGTTCAAAGAGGAGTGCAAAAGAAGAACTTGGTGAAGAAAGTTCAAAGAGACAAAAGATAGGAGAAGGATCAGAACCAGCTGAAGAATCAAAAGATAAAGAATTAGATGAACTGTCTCAAGAACAACTACAACAGTTAATGATCATAGTTCCAGAAGAAGGAATGAATGTTGAAGCCCTACAAACCAAATACCCAATCATTGACTGGGAACCCAAAAATACCCAATCATTAAATTGGGAAAAGTTTACACAGAAGAACTCAATAATGAAATGTGCATTTCTGAAGGGGATCATCAGAGGTAGGTAACACACAGAGGAATAATCTAAATCTTTGAAAAGATATGGGGCAAAAAGGAATTTTTTTGACAGGGATGATCTAGAGTCAGACTTATGGTGGGGGGTCCTAGTTCCTAAAAGATTCAACTCATCAGAACCTACTAAAGAATAAAGAAAGAGAAACACTATCCTTTGGGTAGAGATTGAAAGAGACTGTTTTAAACCTGTTGATATGATGAGTTTATGGAAGTCTGGAAGTGTCTCAAAGATATATGCATGACCTTGACATGCATTTGGAGGTTAATATGTAATACATGTGGAGGTTGCAATCAACATCAAAATGTGGTCACTCTCTCTCTGCGAGATAGAGGAACTTGAAATATTTTTTTTTCATGCTTGTTGAGAAAGAATATCCATTTGATAAGAGGCTTATGATGACTTTTAATGTTGTGTACCAAGCGGCCAGTGGATCAACCATCAGACAAGAGAAATAAACCAAAACAGATGAGCTTTTTAAAAGGAAAATCCTCTCTCCAATAAACTAGTAAACAGAACCAAAAGACAGTAAAGGTGTTTAGGAAGCATCCCTCTCAGGCACAGAAAGGTTTTTAATTCATATACCTTGGATTGATTTAAAAGGTAAATTCACAAGTATTTTAGGGTATCGGATTTGTTTGGAAATTTATGGAATTTAATTGTTTAACTACTACATAACTTTACTTTACTTTACGTTTAAAGGGTACTCTGTACTCATTCTCTCTTTACTAAAAGGTTACTTGACTAACATTTACTGCTCAAGGCCAAAAGTTTTTGTAACTGAGACTGCTTGAGTTAATAACTAACAACAGTACTAACGATAGTAAGTACTATGCAGAGTAAAAGTTAATTTAAATACTACCAGTATTTTATACATAATACAATAACACTTGCTGAAGAGGACTTGAAACACACTGGACACACACTTATGCCATGAAGATGAAGGGAAGGTTACAGCTAAATAGGGGGGGCGGGGTTTACAGGGACTGTTGGATGGTATAGAATAAAAGGAAGATGTGTTTTTTAGTGATATGGGTATGGACATTATTCAATGTTATATCTTATTTAATTAGAGTTAGAAAAAGATAGTTGATAATCCTTTGATAGATAAATATTTTTTTAGAAGTAAATTTGTAGATTATCTTGTTAAAAAGGACTGAACTCTTTGGGTGTTAAATAAAAAAAGGAGATTTCATTATATCAAGGTAAGGTTTTTAAATCAAAATCATCACATCCCATAGACACATCATCATTCCGTAGACACATTTTCGTACATCAACAAGGTAGTAAAACCCAAGTACTGCTAGATAGATAACGTCCTCTCTTTAGTATTACTCTCCATCATAATTAATATTTTAGAGCTATAAAATTAAGAGCTTTTTTTTTTGATTATATATCATTGTGGGGGTTCAATACAGTTATCTGAGTTGTAACATTGTTCATTACAAATCACCTGTTACATTGATTATTCCTCTTCTTATGTCTAAGGTAATAAAGAAGGTCGATTTCCGCATAGCATGCTTTAGTATTACACAAAAGTTTTTTTTTTTAAGCATAGTTTGGTGTTTTGTATATGTTGTCCCCCCTGAATCTATTCAATAACAAACTTAAAGAGCCTTAACAAGGTTAGCAATATTTGAGGTTAAGGATCAACCAAAAAGTGTTTTAACTTTTTTAATAATGAGTATGATTTTTTCAATTTATTTTATTTTTCCCTTTGCCCCCCACACTAATTAATTAAAAGTTGAGCATTATTTAAAAATGCGAATTCACAAGAAAAAATTAACTTTACCCTTAAAAGTATATGTAATGAACAAAACGGGAAAACATAAATATAAGTGAAATGAGACTGAAAACTTGAGACTCTTCTGAGAACTGTCCTGAGGACTTCCCGAGCCGCATAAAATATAAGTGCATCGGTTGAATTCCTATAATATAATATATAAACGACGCGAAAACAGAATGTGGTGCCGTCATGTTATTTCATCTATGGTATATTAATAATCCAAATATAATATTATCAAGATCACTCCTAAAATGTAATAAGTACCATTGGGATCTAAGGCTTCACGTATTTTATTTAAATCTCATCCTGCAAAATAAAAAACCACAACTAAAACCTACTTCTTACAAAAAAAACATAAATTTAAAATTAACAAAAGTCAAAGCAACACTTCACACAAACACAAACTCACAAAAAAAAAAACAACTAACAAAAAAACCATAAAAATACCAAAAACACAACTTTTTTTTCGTAGGCAACAACTGTTTTACATTTAGCCGTATGGCAACAGGCCTTTAAAACCCATAATCTTCGGTATCGGTGGTCCGAGTGGGACTAGTTAATAATATACTACGTAAGGGTTACCCTACGAACCCACAACCAAACACCCACCCACAAAGTTTGAAAACATTTTTTTATTTATATATTAGTTTTTTTATATATTTTTTTGTTTTAATTTTTTATTTTTTAATAGGTTTTATTTATGAATTATTATTTATATAATATATTAATTATTAATATTTACTTATTATCATTAATTATTATTATTTATTCATTATTATTATTATTAATCGTAATTAATATTAATACTTAAAGCTTGATTTTCTAAAAGATTTTCCTTCAAATTTTTTTAAGATTTCTTCTTTTCTTCACGATAACCGTTTAAGTGAGATGTGGGATCCACTTTTAATTTAAAATAAACTTTAAGGAGTAAAATGTATTTGGGTATTTTTTGGTATGTTAACTCCACGGAAGGGATATTCCTTTTTTTCTGTTTTGACCATGCAATAAAGTCCCCCTTATTTGATTGTCTTATAAAATTAGGTTTAAAATCCATTTTTAAAAATTTTTTTATTGTTAATGGATTAATAAGAGGTGGTTGGGGTTTGGTCTTGTTTAAATTTTTAAAGAAAATCATCAAGACTTTTTCCACTCTCCGGTGAATAACACCATCATTTGTGCTCGGTGTGAGCTTTGAGGGGGAGGTGAGTCAGTCATATTGGGTTTTTTCCTTCCAAACGCGATGTTTTTTGGAGGACTGAGACGGAAAGACTTACTAAGAACAGAACTTTTTGTGAGAACTTGACGACTTTTATTGATTCTGGGGAGACTTTTTTTTGATACTTGAGACTTGAAGGAAAAAATAAAAAAAAACTTTGGATTGGATGAAGATTAGCTCTATCTGACTTCTTGTTTTTTTGGGAGACAGACTTGGTTTTGATACAATTGAGCTTTGAGACTAGACTAGACTTCCTGAGACTAGACTCCTTTGAGGTTTTTTGGAGAGACTCCTACGATGGTTTTTGAGACTTTTGTTGAAGACTTTGGATTTGGAGACTTACTGAGACTAGACTCTAGACTCCTCTTAAGGAACTCTGAACTAGACTGAACTGACTGAGCGCTGAACTTGATACTCTTGTTTTTTGAGACTGTTTTTTTGAGAACTTTGAGACTTTACTTTTGAGAACTAAGAACTCTTTGACGTTTTTGAGACTATCTAGACTCTAGACTAGACTTCTTTTTCTACTAGACTGGGAGACTGAGGACTAGTACTACTTTTTATTTTTGAAAAAGACTTTGGAGACTGACTACTACTTTGATAGACTAGACTTGAACTTTTTTTGAGACATTGAGACTGGAGAACTTCTACTTGACTCAAGTTATTGAGACTGTGAGACTTAGACCCTACTGAGACAGAACCTTTATTGGAAACTTTGAAAGACTGACCCTTCTAACTGAGAACTCATTCTCCTGACTTTGGGGAAGGACTTTTGGAAACTGTTTGGAGACTTCTGTTTTGGAGTACAACCTCTATTTTGAGACTTTTGAGACTACTTGAGACCTATCGATAGACTTTTTGTTTGTTGAGACTAACTTACTTCTATAGAGAAACTTGAGACTACAAAGTTTGAGACTAGACATTTTTTGGGAGTGTTTGGAGACTTTTTTGAGACTGAGACAGAGGGGAGACACTAGACGTTCTTTCTCTCTACCTACTTCATATTTCAACTCATTTTAATCATGTTACTTCTCATCATACTCATGATTCTCATTCATCTACTCTTCCTCCACACATTCACAATTTCATTCATTAATTCTTTTCTCCCTACGCAATCTCTTGTGCGTGTGTTATGTGAGTCTTGTTTGAAGACATTCTTCTCCTACTCATAGACTTTCTTCCGTTGAGTACTATCTCTCCCTACATCATAGAGAGTCTGCGTTCTTTCTTCTCCCTACTCATCCATTTTTTCCTGCTTTCTTTTTTTCTTTTTTCCTTTTTCTTTTTCTCTTTTTTCTTTTTCTTTTTCATCCCAATTTCTTTCCTTCGAATGCCATTTTTCTTCCATGTTTTTTTTTTTTTAAATAAATATACTTACTTTGGAAAATTTTTTTTTTTTTTCATTTTTTTTTCCTTTTTTTTCTTTTTCACTTTCTTTCTTTTTCTTTTTTCTCTTTTTCTTTTTTTGCTTCTTCATTTTTAAATTCATAAATATCATTTAACATTATCTTCATTTCTTTCTTTTTTACGATACATAAAATCATTAACCATTCTTGCTTACATACATCTTTGCAACTGCTTCTCTTTGAGATTCTTGGACCCATCCAAAAATTTTGGGTTATTATTTGTTTTTTTTTTTTTTTGTTTTTTTTTTATTTTCTTTCTTTTTTTTTTGTTTTTTTTCGATCAGTTTATAGATTGATCCGAGGTTATCAGAATCCAAATTCTGCGAGTCATCAATCTATCCCATTATATCTCTTCTTATGATCGTGTTGTTCTAAGAATCAATCTTAATCTTATTCAATCGTATTCATCTCTTTCGTCCTAATCTATTCATCTCTATATCATATCATTGATCTAACTATTCTACCTATCATTCCATCATTCTGTCTCATCTAAATCGATGATCTAATCTCTATCATCAATCTTATCTCATCATGAATCGGAAATAAATCTGATCAATAATTCATCGTATTCTCGTAATCGGAATCATTTCTAACATCTCTGATCCGTGTAGCATTCATCTTGATCATCCCCAAATTGATCTATCTGATTGCGTAGTGGATCTGCTGCAGTGATCTCGAAAATCTCTTTTCACCATAAAGTTTTTAAGAATGAAACAGTTCTTCATGCTAAAATACTAACGGATACACAATCCTTTTCTGTTGAAAAATCTTTTCCTTCGAGATCAATTTTTTCCCCATCATTGTTTAATTTATGGTTATTATATGAGCCGATTGGTGAGCGATCCTCGAAATCATTCATTAGAATCAAAAATTTTTAGAAGAATTTTGGTGAGAAATACGGATAATGAAGAATCTCTCTTATGAGAAATTCTCGGTTGTTTGATAACCTTCAGGTTGGGATGTAATTTGCTATAAAATAAAAAAACGATGTTCACACACATCAGCGGCCATCCCATTCGCGAAAGCAAGTAGATTTTTTAAAATGATGTTAATTCAATTTTTAGATTTAGTGGACCAATCAAGTTTGAAAAAAGAACTTTTGTCATCAAAAAAAATTGGTCATCAAAAAAAAACTCTTTTGTGAACTAACTTTTGGTCATCAAGAACTACTCTATCTAGGTTGAAACTTTTGAGGTCAAACAAAAAACTTTGTCATCAAAAAATTTCTTAAAAAAACTGATATGGACTTTTGGTAAAAAGGAAAAGATTAGATTCATTTCCTCCTGAAGATTCCTTTCCTGCTGTTTCTTTCGTTCCAGGGATACCTTTGGAGTTGTGGGGTTTCGTACTAAGACCGGTGATAGAATATGATATTTATATCTATTTTAGAATATTTGGCATAAATTGCTCCTTTTATGGTCATAAAATAATAAATTATATGGTCAATAACCGTGCCCATTGGGCATTTTTGAAGCCCATGTTCTTTGATCGTAAAACCAAGCGTCGGTTAACGGTTAAACTTTCCACTTACTTTCTAACTTTCAGACTTATCTCTTTCTTTCCACATTCGTTTTGAAGAGAAAATTTCTGATATCAAAATAAAAAGAGAGTTAAAATATTAACGAAGGTGGGAAAGAAATTAATTTTTAGTAAAACCTTTTCTCATTTTGTTCCCATGTTCCCACGAATGTTAATAGAACTTTGTCATAAGTTTTCGTTACAAAACCAACCAGGTTTGTAAGCTTTTGGAGTCGCACAAGGAAAAAAAGGAAATATCAAACTTATTCAGTATCCAAGCTTCCGCTTTTGTGTTTTACCATAGTTTGGAACATGTTGCAGATTCTGCAAAGGAATTCCATGGATGTGTAGTTTATGCGGATCGGCGGATTGCCGGATCGGCCTGCAATTTACCATCGAAATTTATTGTCCATCACCAAAAATCATTTTCAAGTGGGTGCTATTGATAAATACAAAGTTTTGTCATCAACATCGGGTTTGGAACAATGAACAAGAACCAATGACAGAATATAAAGAAGTAGAAGTTCGGTGCTACACAGCTTACAAATCATAGCACTTTCCCCAACATGGGTGGTGTTGATCGACGGGGTCCAATAAATTGATCATATTTTCTTTATCAATTTCTTTTGGTGTTGGGAAAATTTTTTTTTCAAAAAAAAAAGTTGCCCCCATGGGTTGCTATTCCGAAATCCTCCTTTAGATATATTTTTAAAAAGATTGGGGGCTTTCCAGTAAGAGCAAGAATAATGGTTATGTTGAGTTGAAGATTGAGACCTCGATCTCGAACAATTCTTCCCTTTTTTGGATATTTTTTATTTTTTTATTTTTTATTTTTAATTTTTATATAAACTTTACTCCTTACTTTTACTTGTCTTCCTTTTTCCATATTTTTTATTTAATTTTGGAATAATTGGGTTTTTATTTTTATTACGAGTTTGTTTTATTTTCCCCATGAAAATCGTGGATTAATACATACTATTTTAAGTATTTTGCAAAAAAAGATAGGATCCTCTCGTGTGAACACATTTTTATATATTAAATTATAAATTTAGGCTAATAGGATATTTTTTCTTCAAATAAAAGCGAAAAATAATTTTCTTTTTCTTCTAATAATATATTTTTTATATATTTTTTTTATATATTTTTTTATAACTTTTTTATTAGATAATTATATAAATTTTTAAATGTCTATAAAATTTATAACTATAATAGAATAATATAAATAAATAAGGATTCAAATTGTGTTTTGGTTTATTGTTTTTTGGTTTATTGTTTTTTTTTTTTTTTTTTGTTTTTTTGTTTTTTTATTGGGTTTATGTTTTTTTTTTGTTTTTTTTTGATTTAGATGAATAAGTTTGGGCGGCCCCCCAAATAACTTAGGGAAAAGTAAAGTTGGGGGTGAGGTGGTGGGTTAGGAAAAAGTGTTCGAAAAGGTTGGCGCCAATCTTTTCGGTTTTTTTTTTCCTTTTTTGGAAATATATATATATATATATATAAATATAAATATATAATAAATAATAATATATATATAATATATAATAATATATTAATTTATAATATATATCTCTCAAATAATTATATATTATATAATTTGGTTATAAAACGATTAATAAGAACCAAATAAAACTAAATAAGAAGGAGGGAATGATAAAAAGAAAATACAATCAAATAAATGTTGCAATTAACAATAACAAAAAAAAGTATATAGAAAATTTTATTATTTAATTTTAGAAAAAATTTTTTAAAGAATTTTAATAGGTTTTTTTTTTTTTTTTTTTTTTTGTTTTTTTTTTTTAGAGGTTTATTTTTTTAGGTTTTTTTTTTTTTTATTTTTTTTTTTTTTTTTTTTTCCTTCATCAAAAACATGATGATAAAATATAGTTTCATGTCTCTTTTCAATTTTCACAAACAAAATTTTATAAAATTTATTTACAAAACAACAAGGTTAATAAGTTTTATATTAATAATCAAAATGAAAATATGAAACCTAAAGAAAGCAGTTTAGGGATTTTTGTTTTTCTATATGCGTTTTTAGGTTTTGGCTAGAGCTTTCAAAAATCAAGGCTATGCCTATTGAAATTTTCTGCAGAAAGTGTGGCGTACATTTGGATGAAGTACGGCTTACTTTCCTTCCTGGTGTTTTTCTCCTTTTTTTTATTCAGAAAAACCAAACTTACGGACCGGGCGCACAAACTATAATGTGGCGGGCAGGGGTATTTTCTGAAGAAAAAAATCCAAATTTTTTTTGGGTTCCGTTGTTTTGCCATGAAAATTGTGACGACCGAGCTTGTAAAAATATTTTGTTATACAAACTCGTCTCTCTCTCTTTAGATAAATTTCTAATGAAGTTAACAAAAATATTCACCAAAAAACAAAGCAACAAACTGGATAACAACCACAACTTAAAAAATATTAAAATTCCCCGCAAGCGGCAACAAATGCAGCGGCGACAAAAACTTGATGTGTGTTTTTCCAAGCTTTTTAAATTTTAATACATAATAACAAGGAAATAACCGATTTCCAACCGATTCTTGACCAGAAAACACAACAGTTCGGGGAAAATAAATGCGTACTTACTATATTATGAAGTGTGTTTATATAAATAGTATTAGGTAAAGTATAAACAAAGTTAGTCGTTCCCATAGGAATTATAAAGTTTTTTCAACAGTTTTGTAATTATGAATGGTGCAATGTTTTTAATAAGAATTGTCACACGGGATCAAATTTGATTTAACCATATCAATCTTGAATTATAAATCGAATGTTATCTAATAACGAAAGCGATAAAAAAGATGAAATATGAGATTTCAACAAACAAGGAAATTAAAGTTAATGTTTTTGGGTCTCTTTGGGGTTAATGACAATCCCAACTAAGAACCAATGAAGTGTTTTAAGGATATTAAGATAGTGTGGAGGTTTATAAAATTAAGTTTTTTGAAATAAAGTAATCACATCACAAGTTTAACAAATCCCTTTTCCTTTCCGTCCTGTTCCGCCGGCCTATAAATATAACGAGTGAATTATATCGCTTTAATAACAACCAATCCTTTTCCAAATTAACAACAATCCTATTACAAAATATCCTTTTTTTAACAAATTCCATTCAACAAATTCCTTTTAAGTCCCCTTTTATAAGTTAATATAAACCTAATATATTATTAAAGTGGAAAGAAATTAAACACAATATAAAATAATTATAATATAAAAAAGAACCCTTTCTTCAGCCCCTATATTTTTATACTGTATAAAATAATGTTTCTAACCAATTCAATAAAAACATATATCCAAAACGCTCCATATCTATCCAAGAATCACCTATTAGGCCCAAACAAACACAATATTTTAGACTACTCCATGATTCAAAAAGAAGTATCAACAAACACATTATAATGGAACCTCAAACAATTCAATAATAATATAATCCAATATCTTTTCACAGGAATAAACCAAAGATTTAATCCAAATTCCCAGAGCAAATGATGGTTGTCTGTCTGGTGAATTGTCAAATAAGAATTACGAATTTTTTCGCCAATGACACTTTATTATAATATTTCTCAAAAACATGCAAAACCAAGAAAACAATGAACAATTCTGTCACAATTCACAATAAATACCGCTATAAATTAATTCGAAAATAATACACTAACACCTACAAACACTTCCAATTGTGCCTCTACTGGCTACTTCCTTTGGGATGGATTTGGATGGACTAAAATCTAGAATTAATGTTTGGAGAGTGGTGGGGGTAAGTAGTCGATGGTGTGGATGGAAAATGGAGGTATTATCAAGTGTTGTGGTATGGTGTTATTGGATCAAAGGTTTTTCTCTCTCATGGTTTTTCAAGCCTTTTATATTCAAACACTTATCATCATAAAATAATCATAATAATCTTTATTATCCCAAAATTTAATCAATTATTAATCATTATCTCCATTATTTAATTTTATCCTTATCATTTTCATTTTCAATTTTTTTCAAAGTTTTTCAAGCCTTTATCTCAGAGCCCTTTATCAATATTCTCAATCCAAGCCTTTAATCTTCTATATCATTTTTATTATCATTAATCATTATAAATCACCTTCACATCATTAAATCATCTTAAAAATCATCCATCAATCACCTTAATTTTCGAAGACCTTTATCTTTTAATCAAGTAATCAATCATATTATCCATCATGTATCCACAAATCATCATTTAATCATATCAAATACACCTTTAATCATTATATCATATACATATCTATCATTCACAATCAAATCATATCACAATCATTTAATTCTATCAATATCCCCACATTAAAATCAATTATCTTAATTAATCTTTGCGCCTTTTTAATCAAATTAATCAATTATCATATCCATTTCAATTCATTTATTATCATATCTAAGTTATCCCATCCATAAATCATAAATCATTATCTCATTTAATCATTAATTCATTATCTGTTTATTCATTAATTTAATAGGGCGGCGAGCGCGGTATCATCATTCAAGCCTTTATCACTAATCAAAAGGGTTTTTTTTTTCAAGCCTTTATCATCAATATCATAAACAATCATTATCAAATTAATCTAATTTATCACATTATCAATATCAATAAATATCAATAATCAAATCATAAAAAATCTTAATCATCATTATTCATTAATCATTATAAATCATTATTCATTTTTAAATTTTATAATCATCAACAAAATCATCTTAACAAATTATCATTTTATCTCCAAATCATCCAATTATCTATTGACTTATATTATCACCAATCATTATCCATTATCCATATCATTATCCAAAATCATATCATTATCTTTTGTTTAAATTTCACCCTTTTTATTTTTTAAAACATTATCTCCATTTATCATCACATCTATCATATCATTATCATTATTGCTTAAATCATATCAATCAAATTTTCATAATCTCTTCCATCAATCAATCAATCAATAATCAAAATCATTTTAAATCATTAATTATTTATTATCAATCAACTTATCAATCAAATTATATCATTAATCATTATCATTATCAATCAAATCAATTAATCAACAATCAAATTTATCATTATCATTATTCATCACCCTTTTTTATCTTCATTTATCATTCTATCATTTATCATCATATTGATTTATCCAAATCGTTATTCAAATTAATCACTTTATCTTAATCATTTATCATTTATCTATTTATCTTATCATTAATCATTTATCACAAAAAATCAATTATCAAACACAATGTATCGAAATCATTACTTATCTCATTAACCAATCATTAATCTATCTTTATCAATCATTTCCAAAGCCTTTACCTTTTATCAGACATATTTATCAGTTGTTCCAAACCTTTTATCATAATCGATAAGTTATCACTAATATCAAATCCTTTATCATCATACCTTTATCATTTTATGAGTAGTTTTTCAAAGCCTTAATCACATAGTAAATAATATTCATCGATAATCATTACATAAATCAATCAATATCAATCAATCCATAATTCATTTATCACATCAGTCTAGTATTTTTAATCAACGCATTATCAATCATAAATCATGATTATCATCACACATCGAATTAATCAAATTATCATAATCAATATCTACTCTGTCTGTATTTAATCTCATTCACTTTATCATTAATTTCATATCATCCATCGTTATATGCAACAGTCATATCCTTATCATTTAGTATCTTATCATCTTATTCATATGTCATGAATTCAATAATAATCATATTCAAAGGATAAACAAGATTATTCCAAATTCCAAGAGCAAATGATGGTGATTTCATAAGAATTTCCCAATGACACTTTATTATATTTAAAGCAAAACCTAGAAACTATGAACAATTCTGTCACAATCGCTTATAGATTCGAATTACACTTCAATGCTACTTCCTTGGATGGATTAAAATCTAGAAATTAATGTTGGAGAGTGGTGGTAGTGGATGGTGGTGATGATGGTATTATCAATGGTGGTTTGGATCAAAGGTTTTTCAAGCCTTTATCACCAAATACACCAATTCTGATGGTTCCAAACAAATTGGGGGTTAAGGGTGAGAGTGTGTGAAATGAGGGAGCCAAAGAGGGTATTTATAGGCTTTTTAGGAGCCAAAGTGCGCTGCACAAACTTATTTGTGCGCCGCACATCGGGTGTTAATGCACTTAGCATTTAATTGCCTTTAATTTTTTTAAATTTGATGAAAAGTGTGCCGCACATTTTTGAATGTGCGGCGTACCTATGGCAATTTCAGCACTTGGCCTTTTTTGAAGTTCTAGATAACTAAATTATCTTCGCGTGGCTGCCAAAATCGCGTCAAACGGAGTTCGTATGACCGAGTTATGACTAAAACAGTGAACAGGTGTCGGGAGATCTTTATCTTCAATTATTTTTTCGTTTAAGTTTCAAATATTCGTGTATTCTTCTATTTTCTTCCACAAAACATCCCAAGAACCTACAATGACAAATATACTCTATTATATACCAGAAGTTCTTATAATTAACCAATTTATATATATAAAATCATTGATAACGCTTATAAAAACATGTATAATTTGAGCGTTATCAGTAACCACTAACTTAAGTTAGTTTTTGCTATTTAAGTGTTCTTACCCAACATCATTTTCAAACCAAATACAAGACAACACAGTCAACAACAATATAAAACAATGGACAAGCCAAATATAACAAGAATCAACACAGAGTCAACAACAATATAAAACAATGGAAAACAATGGACAACTTCCCAAGAGTCCTACACTACTACACAGAACTACACCGAAATCCTTACAACTGCCGAAAACTCCAATCAAGAGCGTATGCTTGATGGCCAAATGAGGGCAGTCCGCGATGTCTGTAATATTTCAATTTCAGAGGGATATCAACGCAGATCTCCAATTTGTAGTTGGATTAAGCCAATTATGGGATGTGTTGTACAATAGGGTTAATGAACTCAGACTGTTGACATCTAAGCTGAATGTGTTTGGTGGTCCATTAGTAGTGCAATAAGCCGAGTTTCTTAAGCAGTCTTCCCAAAAGGAAGTGCTTAGGATGTTGGAGCTAAGGAAAATGATAGCAGAAGTGCTTCTTCAAGTCTATAAAAAGAGAGATTTTCTTATAGTTCTGAGTATCTATTGATTAGTTTTTGGATATATGGATTATCTTTTTTTGTTTTTTATGTAGATGGGGATGATGATTATGTTGAATAGTATCTTTCATGGTTTTATGTAGATGGGGATGATGGTTGAGTTTGGGTCATGTCCCAAATTCTATTTTAGTAGCGTACCTAGTGTAATCCGTGAATATATGTTAGCGTTTATGTATCTTGCTTGTGTTTTGATTTTACAATGACGTTGACCCTTTTTTGGGTGTGTGGTCGATTCATTCCCAGTTTCACCATACCTTTAAAATGCAAATGTCACTTCAAAAGATAGTCAATTGTTTTGGAGTTAAACCATAATGCATACTAACCCTGTCATACCTTTAGTATATAAAATACTTTGTTTGACCATTGCAAGTCAAATTATTTGAATATGCGTGATCATAATGCGTAAGATTGTCAAAAATTGCCTAACTTGTAGGCTTTTCATAAACATCCGAATGTTACAACTTAACTATTACATCATAAAACTTAGCAAAATATCAACTACCAAATACCAAAGACACCAATTAGTCTTAATCAGCCTTGCTTTGGTTATAATCTTGACCATCTCTTATTGGGTGACTTTAATCCTCTTCCTTGGTCTTCTTTCTTTATTCGGTTCATCATCCAAAGAATCATCAGCCACTTCTTGATCAGATAGTGCTTCATCTTGATCATTAGCCATTTCTATGACCTCTTCAGCAACCTCTTCATGAACAAGTGGATTGAAAAAAACCTCTCCAACAACCTCTTGCTGAACATTATTTTGAACAACCGCATTCTCAATTGCTTGATCTAACCCAACAAATAAGTCTTCAATTTCATGGAAGGGATCATCTTGCCAATCAAATTCAGTACTTGGTGAATCCTTCTCAGGCAAATCCCAACCAAATTGCTCACTTAACTTACCACTTATACTAGCATCATCATCCGTGTCATACATAAAACCATTAAAGTCATCAAAACTATCTTTCTCATGGCTTAGTTTCTGTAAGACGTTTTCTAGTGTGGAATTAAACTCTCTAAGAGCCTCTTCTTGACTATCTTTTTCTTGTCTAAGCTTCTCTATCAGTTTGTGAGTGCCTAACTCAACATTAATTTCTCCTGATACCTTGATTTCATCATCACCTTTAACCATTTGAAGAACTTGTAGATGAAAGTAAAATGTAACTTTTGATATCTAAATAAAATGGATGGAGGTGATTTGTTTTGGTGATACTTGAAAGGTTTACTTATAGGGGAGGGAAAATTACTCGGCAAACTAAAAGGTACACTTTAGGGTTCAGGGATGAAACTTGTAGTTAACATTATCAAATTTATTGAAAACTTGACTAAATGCGAAACTTTGTATCTGTTGAGGTACCAACCGTGGAATCATTTTTCGAATGTATGTGAGGGATCAAGCGTGTTATGTTATCATAATCCAAATACCCCCTTATTGGGTTGATTGCTCCGTTGACCAATTTTCCATCTAATTAAACTGGTATGGTAGGGGCATTTTCATCCATTTGTTGAAGTACAACCATATGGACCATATTTGAAAATTTGTTTTTAGGGGACGATCATTCTTATTTGCCTATCTCGAACACACCATTGTCGCATTTAGCCTTCAATTATAGTGAATATCTATCCTATTTTTTTAATTTGTGTTTGCCCTAATTTATGTTTCCCCTAATTTGTGTTTGCCCTAATTTGTTGTTTGTTAGATACTATGGTCGCCAAAGAAATAAAGTTCACCAAAGAAACAAAGGTTTCCAAAGGTTAGTAAGTAGTTTGTAATGTCTTAGTCTGTGATACTATGGTCAAATGTATTATGTTGCATTGTTAAATTTTGTTGTTTATTTTGAATGTTATGTTGCATTGTTATGTTTATAGAAGTCATTGTAATATCATCAAGTGATGATGAAGTCTTAAGTGATGATGTGTTCTCAAGTGATGAAGAACTAACTAGTCATGAAGTCTCAAGTGATGATGAAGTATCAAGTGAAGGAGAAGTTACGGTCATAGCTTCAAGTAAAGGGCCATACAAAAGTTTGCGCAAATGGTATGATGACTTTAGTGATGAGGATATTCCTCAATATTACTTTGCCATACAAAAGGCTTCAAATTTAAAGGTTTATACTTTAAGTGCCTCAAAGGCTTCAACTTCATTGCTTCAAAGGCTTCCACTTAAAAAACTTTGAAGGTTTCAACTTCAAGTGCCTCAAAGTCGAAAGCTTCCGCTTCAAGTTAGTTTTTGTTTAACATCCATGTAATACTAAACAAGTTAGTTGCTTTATATTGTTTTAGGTCAGTTTGACCATTTTAAAGGTTTATGGGATTGCTTTGCTTTGAGTCAGGTCAATGACTCTAAATACAATATGACTTTTTTAGTCAAACTATATTTCATGCATGTTTTGGACTCAAACTGTCATTTCAAATATACAAGACTAGAAGTGCAGATTCTAAGTTAAACAGGTGTTTGGATATGGCAGTTTTCGTAAGTATTACAGGAAAATAAATTGTTTGAAACACTACCGAATTGACTTGTAAAAGTTACAAAAACATACTAAACACGAGAAAATATATAATGAAGAAAATAAAATTGGTCATTCCAATGTTAGGGAAAGGTATTCTTGATTCAAATGGGTAATATTGGATACAATGCAGGTGACTATTTCTCACACGGCTGGATGCAAAATGTTGTCAAGTATATCATTTAATATTTATAATAGGCGGGAAAGTTACATGTGTGAACTAAAAGATAAGGGACCAATGCTAAAATTAAACCTATAAGTTTAAGGACCACGGATGCAATAAATAATCCTAAAATATTGAAGGGTACAACTTTTGTTATCCCACTAACTTAATCCATAACACAACAATAAGCAATACTAATAAGCTCCTATATGCCGAAATAAGTAGAATAAAAATATAGATAGAAACTAGAGAGAGAAAACTAAGAGAGAATAATTAGATTGGGAGGATACACATACAAATGTAACCAACACCCTCTCCATGTGTAGAGAGGGTCATATTTATACCCTTAGCCTCCAAGTTGGCGTATGGGCTTTCTAAACGGGTCGGGCTTGGCTTATCTTGGGCTTTGAGCCCGAAACATAGACAATATTAGCTTAAAGTCCAAGCCAGTGAATCCCAACTAGCTTATTACATAACAACACTAATTACGACTAAGACGACCGATAACATTCTTGTTTGATTTATATAAAAATAAGGCTAACAATCTTCCCGAATGTTAAAGTCTTCTTTGATCTCCCTAACATTGACGTTCTTGATGGAGGTTATCTTGATTTGACTTTATCTTTCCCAATTTTAAAGATATGACGTTTGAGGTTTTCCTTCTTTGGTCTTGTCTTTATCTTTTCTTGTTTGTAATGGCTTTGTTTATTCATGCTTTAGACGACCGATGACATTCTTTCTGTGTCATTTATGTGATTTTGATCTTAAGCCTTCATCTTTGACTTTGGGTTCTTGAGATCTTTTATCTTGCATCATCTCCTTGACTTGCATCATTTTGATTTGACTTTCTTGATCAACTTGTGCTATTGACCAACATGCTCATACTGATGGCATTCTTCTTTTACTTATATAAACATAAGTTTAACAATCTTCCCCAATAGACTATTCTTTATTTGACTCTGAAGTTCTTTGATGATGTGGAAGTGTAGTATCAACAATCTTGATGTTGAATGATGGACTTTGAAAGCTTGAGTATGAGCATGTGGTAATGAATCCAACTTTGTTGGAATGAGGCTGCAACACCGACGTTTGTACCTGCATTTGAATGTTAGTAATAAACAACAGATATGGACGAAATGTCTTTGTCATTCGTCGATTTTAGGTTGTGATAATCACCGGTTCCCCGTTTTATAGTATAAATACTATACATGTGATCAGGTAGATTTAAAGAATCTCTTTGACAAGGTTTCCAGCTCAAAGCATAGGATCTTCTAACACAGATCTATTAGATTCTCCATGCTTGCTTGTTCTCATTACCAGAACGTCTCAAAGGAGACAATACGATAAGAGTGAATCAGATAGTTACTATCTTTCTGATTAAGTCATCAATTCATATACTAGACCAAATCAATATCCAGTTGGCACAAGCTTGATTCATATAGAATCTTGCAAGTCACCTACCGCAGAGCTGTTTAAAGTTGACTCTAGAAGGATTCCCATTCGTCACTGTGAATTGTAAAGAGTGTCACTCTGAATGTTCTGGCAAGATCTCAAGGATAATGCGTAGGACTCTTTGTTAACAAATGTTGTTTAAAGGTGAACCAAATATGTTATACATGGATTGTGTCCTAATGAGATTTATAATTTGGTCTCTTTTGGCTCTAGACTTGATTTGTGCACTTTGGTTTTAGTAATCGGAGGCTGGAGCTGACTGCCACCTATTCAATATTAACAATCTCGGAGTGAGATGTCAATAGATAATATGTGTATCTCTGTGACAAATGAGACAAGTTTCTTTTGAGAGAAACTCAAATGGCTAGGAAGGGTTGTGCATTGCATCACTGGGTCCATGACGTCTTTCTTTAATACCAACAATCATCTTTGTGATTTTAATAGATTATGTATTGACCCGGTTTATGCCTAAGTTGTGTGGAGGGCTGCTTTGTTTTCACCCTTTATCCATACATTTCTTTTTAATTCTTCAACCCCTTCAATACTTACCAAGACGTCATCAATAACACCTTGTTGTGATTGTTCCAGTGTTAGCTCAATCTTAGTCAATATTTTTACTGTTTCTCATTTTCTTCACATCATACCAAATCCAGATCATTTGATGTTGTTACTGTCTCAGTTATATGAGGAACGTTTTCTTGACTTTGGGGACTAAGACTTAAACTGGCATGTTCAAGTGCCGTTGTCAGACATTGTAGAATAGTGTCAGAACTGACATGATCCGACGCCATTTGAGACAATTCGTCAAAGTTAACATGGATGGTTTCGACTATCACTTTTGTTCTCTTGTTATATACCCGTTAAGCTCTTGATTGAGTAGAATACCCTACAAAAATACATGCCTTACCTTTTTCTTTCATCTTGTCAAGGTTCTCACCATCTCTGATGATATAACATAAAGAGCCAAAAATATGAAAGAACTTAACAGACGGTTTCCGGCCATTGACGATGTGGTAAGGTGTTTTCTCAGGTCAAGGAATTACGAGTAAACGGTTTTGAGTAAAACATGTTGTTGCAATTGCTTCAGCCCAGAAGAACAAAGGAACTTTAGCGACGCTTAGCATTGTTTGAGCAGCCTCAACAATAGTACGGTTCCGTCTTTCGACAATGCCATTTTGTTCAGGTGTTCGAACAGTTGCCGTTTGGTGTTCAATGCCTTCTTGAGCAAAGTGTAAATGAAGGGTTTTATTCAAAAATTCGATGCCTTTGTCAGTTCGAACTGCTCTAACTTGAGCATGAAGTCCTCTTTTAACAACTTTGAGGAAGTCGATGAGAACTTCAGGTGTTTTGTCTTTGGATCTTAAGAAGTGAGTCCAAGTATATTGTGAATAATTGTCAACAATTACCAACACATATTTCTTACCATTAAAGCTTTCTACCCTCATGGGATCACATAAGTCCATGTGTAGAATTTGTAAACGTCTCTTTGAGCTTAGGGTATTTTTAGTCTTAAAAGACTTGCATTTTGCTTTCCCCACCTCACAAGAAGAACAAAGATGATCTTTGAAGAATTTCAATTTGGGAAGGCCAGTCACAATATCATACTTCGAAAGCAAGTTGATGGTATTGAAGTTTAGATGTGAGAGACGACAATACTATATCCATTCTTGTGACGATGTAGCTTTAGCCATTAAGCAAATTGGATTGGGAGTACATGTGTCTTGAAAGGTGATGGAGTAAAGATCTATGCCACAAGAACCTGTGAGAAGATCATTTCCCTTTAAATCACGAATATAACATGTAGACTTCCTAAAAGCAACTTCTAAATCCGCATCACAAAATTGACCAACAGAGAATAAATTGTGATTCAGCCCTTCGACGTAATAAACCCTCTTGATAGTGACATTTCCTTGAACCAAATCTTCATAACCAGGAATTGGTGCAATTTGATCATTTCCAAACTTCACCATACCCATAAATTGCTCCACAAAGTTACTTAGAAGCTTGAGATTTCCCGTCATGTGCTTTGAGCACCCAGAGTCGACGATGAATAAAATTATCTCTACGAGCTGCAAAAGAATTAGAAGACGATGAAGTATTTGATACAGTGGATTTCCTAAGAGTCGTAGGTTCTGAAATATTTGTAGTTCTAGATTTAGTAACTAGATGCATACTAACAGATGGTTCAACAGTCACTGTTCTAGACTTAGGTTTCCATTTATATCTTGGTGGTGTGATCTTACAGTACCACCATTTACATGTCTTACTAATATGCTCATATTGCTTCCTAATTGTGCTTCTAGGTTTTTGGTTAGTGGATTATGCAGCAACTGTTCTCTTAAGGGGTGTTGCTGTAGATTGGTTCACAGTTCATTTGGGTTCTCTAGTACAAATAGGACCAGCCATAGGCATTTTAGTCCTGGAATTTACGACATTAATATAATGAAGAACACACATATCATGAATGTCATTCAACACATATTTTCAACAAGTAACACAAACAAAGTTTACATTCGAGGTCTTAGCATTCAAACTGTCATTAGACGCAGTTACACATGTTTTATTATTAGAAAACTTAAAATTCCTACGGTGGTCTTCTACTTGTTGTTTCTTCCGTTTACTATTGTTATGCATGACTCTATCTTCTAATCGATTTCTCTTAAGCTGTGGTCTGCTAACACTAGTTTTATTAGGCTTTGTGTGCACTTTATACATTCCTAGAGCAATCACATTTGTGTTCTTTAACATTGACTTCACATTCTGAGGCAAAATCTGTGCAGTGATTGGTTTTGAAAAATCATTAGACACATTATTTGTGGTAACTGACTTTGACTTTGAAAAATCTGTCTTTGCAAGAGAATCTGAAAAAGTAGCCGGTTTACCTAAAACTGATTGTCTTTGACTATTAAAAGCATTCGGTTGTCGAATAACCGATGGTTTTTCAAACATAGTTTCCACAGATTTTCCTTTCATCTTTTTAATGAGTTTCTTTAACTCACTTATTGCAATGTCTTTGTCTTGTAATTGAGCTTTCAGATTTTGAATTTCAAAATATTTGACATTTAGTTCTCGAAATGAATTTGATTCTTTTTGTTTCCAAACTTTGTCATTATTAAGTTGTTCTTGAATTCGCTATAAAGCGAGTTCAAGATTAATTGAATGTTGTTCAAGTTCAAAAAATCTTTTTGACAATTCATTGAAAGATTTGTTTTTGACATTGTTCGTTCTTTTTGAAAGCTCTTTTTCAAGACGTTCACATTTGACAACTTGGTCCACATAATTACATTATAAGTTAGTGAATTCATCAAGGGTTGTTTATACACCAAGTATAACATTCATGTGATCAGCATAATAATATTCCCTGGAAAGTCGGTCGATTTCATTCAAAAACTGTGTTTTTTGAGTTTCCAGTTGAGATTTGAGAGAGTCTACTTCATGTTCAAGAGAATTAAAGTATCTCAAATCAGCAACCATTTCCTCCTTTAAAAACAAGTGAAATTTTTCTAAACCAGCATTGATTTTTTGAATTTGGGGACAAAAATTTCCTTCGATTGTATTTTGAATGAATGGATCTATATGACCAAAATATGTTCTTTTAGCTATTGTTTGTTTGCAACGTTCAACTCCATCAAAAATCATGTCAACACTACTTTTAATTTTGAAAAGTTCTTTAGAGCTTTTACACTCTTGATCCCACATAATGGATTCATCCATCCGTTTTTCTGACAAAGTTATTTGTTTATTAAAATACTTTTTTGAATTTTCATTCTTGACATGTATATGACTCATTTTTGACATTTTTGAAAAAATATCTCGTTTCTTCGAGCGACTTTTCATGTTTTGTGTGAAACTAATAAAATCATATAAATTTATATCAAGTTTTTTTTTATCAATAGGTTTGCTTAACTCGCGTAATTTTGATCGACTTACTTGGGCAAGACGAATCATTTTTCTTTCAGATTCAGAGAGCTAACATTAAAGACTAGTTTTCATTATAACAATCTATATCATTCAGATGGGATTTGCTCTTTGAAGGGGGGGGGGGGGGGGGGGGGGGGGGGTGTGCTTTCTTGGTGGGAACTCAGGTTTAACAAAACTCATTTTACAATTACGATTAAGCATATTCATTGTTTGAACTGATTGACCGGTTTTATATACAATATCATCTAAAACCTTGACTTTGTTTTCTAAAGCAATGACCTTTTCAATTTCTTTGTCTTCAGGAGTTTTATAAAACTTATTCTGAGCCTTTTTTCTTGTGACATTATGGAGATGGTTTCTAGATATGCAACAAGCTCCCTTTTCATTTCTGAAATCATTTGATTTAAACCATTTATCTTTAAGTATGTTCATTAAGTGACTTTTGATATTCCATTTTGTATGACACCAAATCACCTTTAGCTTTTGCATAATCAACTTCCACTTTTAACGCATAATTCACATCATGATACCTATCAAGTTCAGCTTGGAACTTCTTAAGGTCTTTGAACATCAATTGATTAGTCTTTGACAGTTCATTGTTTGCTTCTTTGAAATGGTTTTTTGATGATTCTAAAATTTTATTTTCGGTTTTGAAATCCTCAATTTCACCTTTCAATTTATCAATTAAAGTCTTGTTTGATGATTTCAAAAATTTATTACGATTTTTGCTGTCATCAATTTCACATTTTAGTTTATCAATTAAAAAAGCAAGCAAATCACGTTCTTTGGCAAGATCATCATCATCCTGGTCAACCGTTTCTCCATTAGTACTCATATCCAATAAATCAATAGTGATGTTAGTATCACATTGTTCCTCCAGATATGTGTCATTACTAGATTCAGGTTGCTCAGGATGTTCTCTTTCATTGGCAAACACATTATAGTTATCATTATCATTTTGTACCTTTTGCAATGGCTCAGTATCAAAGATGGGTCCAAAATTGTTAGCAGCATCTAGAGTAACCTCTTGAATCTTTGCCATGTACAGATAATGTGCTTCCAATTCCTAATCATTAGGTTCATCATCAGTGTCATCCCTCCAGTCAGCTTGCTCTGCATTCAACTGAAATCCAGCTTCCTCTTGCTTACACAATAGCATCTTTTCCTTGTGATAAGGTGCATCTTTTGCCCATTTTGGTTTTTGACATTCCTTTGCTACATGCCCATATTCCTTGCAATTATAACATTAAATCCTAGACTGTTGCACCACCTGTGTACCTACATTCTCCCTAGCCCCGGTAACATTAACTGCCCTTTGATCATTATACCCAGTTCCTTTGTTGATTCTTAGAGAATTATCCTGATTAGCTCTACTGCTGTTTGATAAAGTTCAGAGGTTGTTGTTGGTAGGTTTTTAGATTTTCTTGAATGAAAGAGAAATTAAAGCTATGAGTTTATTAATCTCATTTTCCTTTGACATGTCATCATCTTCAGCAACCATAGTAGGTTCTTGATCATAAGTGGGTGGAGGAGAGTTGACAGTTGCTTTACCTCTATTTTTGGTAGCAGCTGGTTGTGATCTGGTTGAGGAATTTTAAGTGTAGTGATTATGATGGTTTTGAGGATGGTAAACTGGGTGTTGTTGAGCAACAAGTGCAAGTGGATTAGCAGTACGTGCTAGTCTTTCAACTCTTAACTCATTGACTTCATTCTAGTGTTGCTTCAAAATGTCATAAAGTTTATGGTAGGAGACAGTCTTCAATTCTTGACTTTGTTTAACAAGTGTCACAAACCTTTGCCATTATAGTTGTAATGGAAGTAAGAACTGAACATTCACTTGATGATTGGTAACATCACACTTATTTCTGAAAAGATCATTCATCATCTTGTAGAACCTTGAGTAATATGATTTAAGTGATTCACCATCCCGTAATGTGAATTTTCCAAACTCCCAATATAAATTAGTTTCAAGATCTTGAACATTGATTGATTCACCCTGTTTCAATCTTTCAATTGATTTTCACATCTCATATGCATTTGGAAAAGCATCAACTGTGGAGTAGATATCATTATATATCCCTGTGTGAATTATCAAAACAACTTCAGCTTCAGCATCCAATTGGTTCCTTATATCTTATGACACATTCTTATAGTTCTTTATGTACCCTTATGTAGTGGTTTCTGAACTACCTTCTGCGACTGGAACAGTCTTCTCAGTCCATTTGAATTTGTAGGGTGGATTCTGAAGACAATAGTGAATGAGTTCATTGTTAGGTTTGGTGTCGATGTATCTCTTGATTCTAGATTTCCACTGAACATAATTACAAGGTGTTCATTGGTGGACGGTCTTTACAACCTGCTTTCATGATGGCATTGTAAAGAGCATTTGATGTTTGAGTTTGCAAATTGGTATTGGTATTTAACATTTTGATGTTGTGAATGGATATCGGATCTTAAGTTTTATGAAGTGATTGAGTTGTCGACTGTTATGGAATTCAAGTTCACGGGATTAAGTCTTGATTAAACCGAGAAAAGAAATGAAACTTTCACGGGATTTTACAAATCAAGAAGATACCGTGAATAATGAAGTTGTTGTTAAGTTGGAAATTATTGTATGTTTACGTTTCTTTGAAGTCCAAATGAAGTGTTACAATAAAAGTCCAATCTTAAATTTCACCAAATTTGACTTAACCGAAATTGATTTACGTAAATTCTGATTTTACCGAGAGTGTAGCAAAAATGAGATTCGGTAAATTGCCGGACCTATGGCACGTATAAATCCCCTCCTTTAAAACGTATAAAGTGTCGGACCTATGGCACGTATAAATCGCTGTTAGGTCCAAAGTCTTGGATCTGTTTAGCCTTTTGTAAGATAATAGCTAACTTGGATAAATCCAAATCAACTATATGAGAGACAATGACTATGAATACTATGTGCTAATGCGGAATCTTAACACAAGTACTAAGAAGAACACAATGTAAAACTTTGCTATTTGCTATTAATTTCTATTAGAATTCTATTCCAATCTCATACTAAACATTGTGTCGTAGGGTTCCTTTTATACACCAAGGAAACCCTAATGGGCTTTACAAACGTGTGAAAGGATAATGCATATCCTTTTATAAGATATCTCCTAAGATATCTCTAAGATAACTATTATAACTATTCTGTTACATAAACAGACTTAACTAGACAAGGCCAATACTAACTATAGTACTGCCAGACTTAACTTAGTACTGGCAGACTTAACTATGTCTACCAGACTTAACTCTATAACTACCAGACTTAAGTCTGTTTACAATAATTCCTAACAATCCTCCCCTAACTTGATCTTCACTTGTGAACTTCAAGTTTCTTTGAGTATCTTCATTATGAGCTTCCTGAGGATTTTGTAAGCATTATCTTTGGAATTATTCTTGAACTGCAACATGATGATTTTCCTGTATAAACAGGTTCTTGACTTCTATCAGCAACTCTTGAAATCATCACTAAGGATATTTGCAGCATCAAATCTTTTAAACATCATGGCCAACACTTCACAGCTACATGTATAATCTTTTCAGCAACAAATAGACAGCAACATTGACTATATGTACATCAAATCATAAAGTTTTAGTCTATTCTCATCACTTCCAGATGTGTTAACTCCTGAGAGAGGTAAATCATTGAAAATTTAAATGGATTTGATGTCTCTTTACCAGTTAGCCATTAACTCTGGAGTAGCCAATGTTTGGTTGATAAACCATGGTACATTGATAACCATTTCAACTCTTAGTACATGGAACATGGTGAGTTGAAATACCATATGATTTTTAGCAAATCATCAGCTATCAATGGATTTGATTAAGCCTTTACCAAGTAACCGTTTGCTATTGGGCTAGCTAATCCTTTGGTGGAATCATGACATCACCCTGGTGGATTAATAACCAGTTCAACTTTTTGAACATGAATCATTAGTAAGTTGAGTACCATCCAGTTTTTGGTAAACTGTCAACCATCAACAGATTTGAGAAGTCTTTACCAAAACTGTTTGCTTTGGACTAGCCAGTCCTTATGCCTATTAAGCATGGTGAACTGATGACCATTTGTTGTGTGGTGGTTAGCCAACACCCAAACCCTTCTCTCTTCCACTATAGTTCACAACTTCCAACATATGTTCACATCTACTGACAACTCCATCATTTTCTAACACCAGCTTGCTTCTCTATCATTTTCAAAAGTTTATAACAATCCTCATTCATCTTTCCATCCAAAAGCTTCATTTTCAGCATAGTTTGACATACATTAGCTGAAAAAGGATATTTTCTGTCTGCTAACATATAAATATCAGCTGAGTCTAGGTTCAAACAATGCACTCTGCAGGTTTCATATATCTCCAACTTAGTATCTTTTGTTGACCTGGTAAGCTCCAAACTAAATCAGTACTAAGAGGTGCATCAAACATTTTCTTCAAGTTTTCCCAAAACACCCTCTCATAATTATCTGTTGGATCCTTTGTACCATATCTCTTCATCACAATCCTATACAATTCTGTAAGATCTTCTCTTGATATTTCTTTAAGCATGGCTCCCAAGCTCATCTAAACCTTATCAGTACCATTTTCCCTTACTATTTGATATAAACCTTTCTTGCCTTGCTTGATGATCTTATAGCTTGCTATACTAGGGGATTTAACAGCTACAAGAACAGGATTAATTGGAACATTTGTACCTGAAGAAGAATCATCTTCTTCACTAGCTTCATCTTTTTTAGCTTCATCCTTAGCAGTGTGTAACCCTTTCCTTGCTATCTGTTTCCTTCTTTTTCCCATTTTCTTTACAGGCTCTTTTTCCTTTTCTTCTGTAGATTGTGCATCTTTATCATCAATCTTTTGCCTTTTAGTAGTTTTTGTCTGAAGCTCTTCACCAAATCTTTTCAACTCAGCCTTTGTAGCTTTAAGACTCATAGGAACAAAAGTATCAACTTGCTTATCAAATTCATCTTTAATCTCCTCAAACTTCAACTTCTTCAACTGAGAAAGCTTCCATGTTCCTTGATTCTTTAGATAATTTGACATGTAAATCCTTAACTGTAACTGAGTCATAGGCCTACTTCTTTTTGCTTTTTCCCTTTCTTCTGCAAAGTATTTCTTCCTTTGATTTACCAAGTCTACCATTCTCTTTGCAAAGTCTTCTTCAGACATATCTTTTGCTATAACACTTTTTGCTAACTCTGCATTTGCCTCAAGCTTAACTCTAATAGCATCCTAATCTTCTTCAGTATAATGTTGAGCTTTAAACTAAACTTGAGCTTTTCTTTACTTTTGTTGCTCAGTTAACTCTTCTTCTTCTGCCAATCTTTTAGCCAATAAAGCATGCAAATGAACTTGTTTGGCAGTTTCTTCTTCTTCTAGATTTTGCAATCTTATGGCTTCTGCAAGACTAGCTTCTTCTTGTTGAATTTTTTCTTTAGTTCTTTTAGGAGCTTGAGTCTCTTCAACAATCATTTGAGCTTTTCCTTCCCTTTGGCCTCTATCAGAACTAACTGGTCCACTACCAGTACTAATTCCTAAGCCACCAGTATTAACTAAGCCACCAATATTAACTTCTTCAAAGCCAGTACTAATGTCTTCAAAGTATTTTCCCTTGAACTCTTTTCTCCTATTGTATCTTTTACCCTTATCAACTGATTTTGACCTCTGAGAAGCAACTTTTGACAAAATTTTAGCTGCTTCTAAGTTTGTAGGGCTGATTTCTTCTTCTTGAGCCTCTCATGAAGGTTTAGTAGGAGTAACAAAAGAAACTAGAGGATGATCATCAATGTCCTTAAATATCCTCCCCTGATCCTCTAGTTCTTCATCCTCTGATGTAGTTAGAACCACATTTCTTCTTTTGAGAATATTTTCCAATTTCTTGACCTTCTTTACCAACTTCACAATGCCTTTCCCCATGGTCTGCTTAGTCTGCTTGAGCTCTGTCTCCAAACTATCAACCTTTGTGATCAAAGTAGGAACCATATAAAGGAGGTCTTCTGCTGTCAAAGATCTTGCCTCTAGCACATGAGGGTAAGAAGGATACTGAGATTGTAGAGCTTTAGGTTCCTGTCTTGGTGAGAGTGGTTGGTATTCAGTTGATGGTTGGTCAAAGGTGTGCTCAGTGGGTTCATTGTCAGGTTCAGGTGAAGGTGATGTCGGGTGAGTTGTTGGTTCAGGTAAAGGTGTAGGTTCAGCTACAGGTGTAGGGTAAGATGTTGATGGTAATGGTTCAGAAGATAATGGTTGATCCTCAGCTTGATCTACTGGTCCTGCACTTTGATCAACAACAGGTAACATAGCAGGCAATAGGGGTCTTGGTACCCCCCCCCCTAAAACCCCCTCTCATGTTTCCAAAAATCTTTTTGGTCAAGGCCACAGCCAAATAAGGGTGTTTATTCTCAGTTTGTATTTCCAAAATCATTTGTAGAAATCGTGGGTACATCAAAAACTTAGTTTTACTTTTCAAATTAGCCACCATTCCATCAAAAATGAATTTTGAAAAGTTATAAACCCTGCCAGTGGAAAGACAAATCAAAGTAGTTGCAATATTACTACCAAATTGATCTCATCCACCACTTTTAGGGCTTATGTAGTGTAAAATATGATGGACAAAAAATCACCATTGGGGTGTGAAAAAGCTTTTCTAAAAAGTAAAAGAACCATCAGTTGGATACCCCATATTCCCCATTCCCTCAAAAATTTCAGTATTTGGCAACATAGAAATCCCTTAAGCATCAGCTAATTGAAGCTTACTTCGAACAGATGCCTCAGTGATTGTATACTTAAGAGTATCTATGGTTTCTCTTAGTTCTAGAGTCCCATCAGCAAGAGTTAAGGCAGTTGCAGTCTGCCAAAACTGTTTGACTAGGGAATCATGGATAGTAGGATTGTGAGTCAAGGCATACCTAATATGCGAGCCTTTTAAAAAATCTACTATCTCTGCAAACCCTACACTTCTTCAGGTTTCTTTAAGAATCCCACTTGGTTATGCTTGTGGTAATATTTCAGTAAAGCCATTCTTTTGAAATTGTAGTAACGAGGTTGTGATTGTTGGTGATTATCAACTGGGTTTGACGCGTTTTGGTAACTTAGTACTGATTATAGCTGCTAATTGATTTTATATGCGAATAAGAATGAATTTCAATTGTTCCTCCGAGAAAATAGGCTCTTTTTAATGAAGAAAACTATTTTGGGTGAGATAAAACAGTAAATATCCAATTTGTATCATTATCCGCTTAAATATCCCCGCAATTTGCTATAACGGTCATATTTAGTGAAAAGTCAAAGTTGTGAGACCAAACAGTACTAACGACTAGTTACCAGGATTAATATTGGCCTACCAGACTTAAATCTGGTCAACCAGTATTAACAATTTATTGTCAGAACTAACAATAAGCTTACCAGGATTAACTAGTAAACTACCAGAATTAAAACAGACAATACCAGAATTAACTTTTGCACAACTTCAGTTCAACTTTAATCCATGCTCCAATGCAATCCAAGTATAACCTGAAAACGTTAAGCCACACACAAAATATACTACAAAATGACTTGAAAACACTTATTACTACTAGGTCTATGACTACTAGAATTAATATAACCTATCATAATTAAGTCTACTATCTAGTATGACTAAATTTACAAACTATACATTTAATCCTCCCCTTAAATGTAGCTATGGATTTATCATACCAATATTAACCACTAAGAAATGAAACCTTGGTCCATCAAAAGCTTTGGTCAATAGGTCAGCTACATTGAAGTCTGTGTGAATTTTCTCCACCCTAATGAGCTTCTTTTCATAAGAATCTCGTATAAAGTGGTGTCTGATCTCTATGTGCTTTGTCTTGGAGTGATACACCGGATTCTTCACAATGCATATTGTGCTTTCATTATCAATGTGGATTTTGGTATTCATAAAATTGAAACCATAGTCCAACATTTGATTCTGAATCCACAACACTTATCTACAGCAACTTGCAGCAGCTACATATTCAGCTTCTGTTGTAGAGGTTGCCACTATGGTTTTGTTTTCTTGCATTGCAAGAAATTAATCATGCTTCCAGAAATTGACAACCCACCAGTTGTGGCATTTCCTGTCAAGATTGGCCAAACTGTCATTGTCTGAGAAAAGCTTTCCAGGTCAAAAGTTTAATTTCTTCTAGGATTCCTAAAGCCTAAATTAGGTTTGCCCTTAAGGTACTTAAAGATTCTCTTCATAGCATTTAGGTGTGAAGTCTTGGGAGTGACCTGAAAACAAGAACAAACACATACTGCAAACATTATATCAGGCCTAGAGGCAGTTAAATACATGAGAGAACCTATCATGGATCTGTATAAGTGTACATCCACATCATCAGCTTCCTCATCTTTTGTCAATGCCATCTTGGTCTCCATAGGGGTTATTGCAGTTTTCACACTAGCAAGGTCAAACTTTTTCAGCATGTCTGCAACATACTTGTCTTGAGAAATGAAAATTCCATCTGTCTTTTGTTTGACTTGCAATCCAAGGAAGAAGATGAGTTCACCCATAGAACTCATTTGAAATCTGCCTTTCATCAAGGCCTCAAATTCGTCACACCAAGACTTTTTAGTAGAGCCAAAGATGATATCATCTACATACACTTGAACCAGCATGATATCCTTCTTATCTTTCTTAATAAATAAAGTCTTGTCAATGGTACCCCTTTTGTATCCATGCTCCTCTAGAAATGTTGATAGAGTAGCATACCAAGCTCTAGGGGCTTGATGAAGTCCATATAAAGCTTTGACAACCTTATAAACCTTCTTAGGATGATCAAGATCAACAAAACTAGGAGGTTGAGAAACATACACCTCTTCATCTATAGTGCCATACAAAAATGCACTTTTTACATCCATTTGGTATACTATGAACCCCATAAATGAGGCAAAGGCTAAAAATAACCTGATAGCTTCTATTCTTGCCACATGAGCAAAAACCTCATCATAGTCAATACCCTCTTCCTGTCTGTGACCTTGGGCCACTAGTCTTGCCTTATTTCTGACAACTACTCCTCTTTTATCCCTTTTGTTTCTGTATACCCATTTTGTTCTAATCACCTTTGCTCCATGAGGTAGATCTACTAGAATCCATACATGTTGCAGCCTAAACTGTAATAACTCTTCTTGCATAGCTTCAACCCAACTGTCATCTTGTAAAGCTTCAGAAATCTTTTTAGGTTCCTCCTGAGATAAGAAGCAGGCAAACAAACAATGTTGTTGATCTTTGTGATTGTTCCTTTGCTGCTTTTGAACATAACTTACAAGTGCATGTGCTTCTGAATGTTGCTGCACTCTGCTTCTAGTTTGCACAGATGACTTAGGATCACCTAGAATTTGACTTTGTGGGTGAATGTTGTGTATCCTAAGAGTAGGAATGGGACTAACAACTAATTCTGTTAGTAAGTTGTTGAAGTCAGTGACCACACCCTCTTCATCATAAGAAGCTACATCAAAGATCCCTTGCTTAGGCCTGTTGAAGATTTCGAGCTCTAGCATGTCTGAATCATCTAGATCAGCATGTTGAGATGCATCAAACTTGCCAGTATTAACTGATCCACTACCAGTATTAACTGATCCACTACCAGTATTAACTGAGGGAGTACTGGTAGTTTTGTTTTCAAGTGCTGCTCCTAACTGCTTTTGAGCAATTGCATCCAACTCTTTTCGAAAAGCTAGAATATCAGGAGCATCTTCTGAAATGCCATTAGGAGAAGCCTCCTTCTCTTGTGATTTAAGGTTTTGAAGCTTTGTCAAACACTCTTCTTTCTTTGAATTTGTAGAAGGCTTCCTTGTGCCAACTTTTGCTGCAGTATGCTGGACTGCTGTAGGTACAATAGTAAGCTCCTCAGCCTCATCTTCTTCCTCAGAAGCATTTGTATTTGGAGTACCTGCACTGTTAGTCACTTCTGAAGTACCTGCATGGTTAGTGACTGCTGAAGTACCTGCATGGGGTTTAGCTTGATTTTCCAAAGACACAGGAATATAGTTCATAGAATCAGTGAGATAATCAATATCAAACATCCATCTATACCCTACACCTTTTACATTTGGTTTTTCTTCAAGAAAATTTACATGCAGATTTACTTCTACCCTCTTGGTTACTAAATTATATACCCTATAGGCTTTGCTGTTTAGTGAGTAACCAACTAAGAAACCCTCATCTGATTTACCATCAAACTTGCCAAGTACACTAAGAGTATCTAAAATGGTAACATGACACCCAAAAGGTCTTATGTAGCTAATCATTGGTTTGTGGCCAAACAAAAGCTCATAAGGAGTTTTGTTTTGAGGTTTAGTCACTCTTACCCTATTGAAGATATAACAAGCAGTATTAACTGCTTCTGCCCAAAAAGTAGTTGGTAAGAGTGAGTCAGCTAGCATAGTCCTAGCTGCCTCAATTAGGGTCCTGTTCATTCTTTCAGCAACTCCATTTTGCTGTGGAGTTCGGGCATTGCTATACTCTTGTTTTATTCCCTTGTTCCCACAAAATTCAAGCATATTTCTATTCTTAAATTCAGTGCCATTATCTGATCTAATGATTTTAACCCTATGATTAAGCTGGTTTTCAATCTGCCTAATGAAGTTCTGAAGGATGCCACTAGTTTCATCCTTAGTAGCCAAAAAGAATACCCAACTAAATCTGGTACAGTCATCAGTAATTACAAGGCAATAACTTGCATGATTAATACTCTTTACAGAAGTAGGCCCAAAAAGATCCATATGCAAGGTGTGTAATGGCTCAGTGATCATTCTTTCTAATTTAGCCTTGCAGGAGGCCCTGTGTTGTTTACCTTTTTGGCAGGCAACACATGTATGGTCATTTTTGAAAACCTTGGAAGGTAAACCTCGTACAAGATTTCCCTTCACAAGTTTGTTTAGGTTGTTAAAGTTTATATGACCTAACCTTTTGTGCCATAATTTAGATTCATCAGATGTGGCTTTTGCAATCAAGCATGCATAATCTTTTGTGAGAGAAGGTGTCTTCATATCAAAACTGTACATATTGTGTTGTCTAGGGACCTTTAGAAGTATCTGATTTTCATCAGGCATCTTAAAGTCAGGAGTCACAACAAGACATTCAGTTTCAGTAAAAAGAACCTTGTGCTGCTTATCACATATTTGTGATATTGAGAAAAGATTAAAATGCCCAAGTTCTTTTACAAAAGACACACTATCAAAATCTAAATTACCAACTCTTATTCTACCTTTACCAGTTATGTAGCCTTTGCTACCTCCAAAGGTAACATATCCCCCTTTGCATTCTTCAAAATCATCCAGGTGATCCTTGTTACCAGTCATGTGCCCTGAGCATCCACTATCAAATATACCTCTGTCCTCCATGTTCTTAAGTGGATGATCCTGCACATGAAAAAGGGTTTTTAATTGACTTCCACAAAGGGTTTTTAATACTGGTAACGGGGTGGAAAAACCAGTATGGAACAATGATTTTATTATAATTCTTTCCTTTAACTTCAGGTGTCCCTTGATTTTTCACAAACAAAACACTTTTTCTTGATGAAAGAGTAACCTTCTCCTAGTTCTCTTTCCATGATTTTATTATAATTCTTTCCT
>BQNB010057582.1:0-38151 GCA_026074375.1 Tanacetum coccineum | reverse complement strand
TTGGCAGTTTCTGTCTGTTTTTGGTCATTTAAGTCCGTTTTTAATGGAAAAAGGTATGTGTATTTAAGCACATACCAGATACTTAGAAAACAATTAAATAATGCGAGAATTTAAACACACAATTTAATTAATTATAAACAGAATTAAATTACACTAATTAGATTAATCTAAACTAGTTAGAAATACTAATAAAATTAAAGGTTAAACTTTTTCACTCCCCGGCAGCGGCGCCAAAAACTTGATGTGCTGTCGTGTAGGGTCAATTTATTAATTACAAAGTTTTACATTTTTATTTAGCTGACTTATCCTAAAACAATACTTTAACGGGTAGTGTACCCGATCGGGTGGAGTTTCGTGGTAAGTAGGATGTCGAACACTAAAAGCGAGGTTGTTAACCTTCTAATCTATCAGTATTTTAATTACTTTAGTTACCTTAATTCTAATTACTTATTAAACCTATGCTATATACGCTTCTAACGGGTATGGGGTTTTTTTCAGCCTGAGAGACTGGCACAGGTTTTACGGTGACAATAATCAATTCTAAACACAATAAACATGCAAGAAAATAATCAAAAGATAAAAAAAGTGGTGCAAGCAAAATAATAGAAAACTGTATTATCCATATTAACTCTGATTAAATGTTGGTTTGTTTATTTAGTGCAATGATTTCTTTTCTCGAAGAGGCATATCATTCTTAAGACTTAGGCGGGACTTCATCCTAAGACCTAGACACGATGAATCCTGTCACAATTAATGCATCCGCATAAAGCATCCTTTAGTTTAATTATAATCTATCTAGGGATTATAGCAATGGTGATCTTAATAAACCCTAGCCTATCAGAACTTTACCCACTTACTGTTTGATGGTATTTTATATACTGGTATTCCACTATTTAAATCTTTATCAATTAATCAAGAACATACTAGTTGAAACATTACGGGTCACCTGCCGGTCCAACTAAGCTCTTAATTTAAAAACAAAGACAGAATGTTACTTGTGGTCCTATTGGTCCAGTAATATAAAACACGATATGGAGAGCTATCCCAGTATCTAGCTCGCTTGTTAGGCGTAACTAGACCCAGTTGAATGATAGGTCGCATATATAAACACGTAAACAAGTATCATATGATAAACATAATTAAACTTTTAACGATAAATTAAGTAAATCGATTTTAAAACAAACCAAACATTAAATCTTCATTAAGATGGTTAATACCCAAGGGTATTAGCCCATAACCATTGTAATTATACAAGTGTGATCAATTAACTAAGGTAAACAAAACGTTTTACCAAATGATACCAAAAATTAAATGATTACAAGAGTAAGGAAATTACACGGTGTCTTCTATGGAATCGTGATCAATGCTTGACCTATATTGCTCTTCTTTTCTTCAAAAAATCGTCTTTTATGAGTAAGGTATGAAGAATATGATTTTGCACATCGAAAACTCGTTTTTGAGTCTTCTATTTATAACCTCTGAAAAATGTTGGATACGCCGTATTGGGCTAGGCCAATACGGTGTATTGGGGTGTATCCCTTGGAATACGTGAAAAGTTTAAGATCAGTATAATATACATTTCTAAAATACAAATATCTTCATATCTCTGAATAGTTATCTTCATGGATACGGCGTATGGCAGAAGGTGGATACGCCATATTAGGAATTGTGAATACACGTTTTCTTGTGAAGACTTGGCGCGGATACGCCGTATCTCTTTTCCTGGATATGGCGTATTGGTCAGAATGGGGTAATCTTCAAATGTCTTCATTTTAGCTCCAAAATATGCGCCTTTTTGCAAGTCTTCACAAATCACTCCTCAATTACTACAAATAACACTTTTTAACAATTAAGTACACATTCTTGCAATAATTATACAAAAGTGGTTAGTTTATTCGAGATAAATAATGGTATAAATGTGACGTTATTTGATGTCCTCATGTGGGAACTTGTTCCATTACCTAATGGCAAAAATGTCATCAAGGTAAAATGGCTTTGGAAAAACAAGACGGATGCTGAAAACACGGTTATTCCGAATAAATCACGTCTTGGTACAAAGGGTTATAGTGAACAAGAAGGAATAGATTTTGAGAAGTCGTTTGCTCCAGTGGCACGACTAGAAGTTGTTCGAATGTTCGTGGCTTACGCGGCTCATAAAAACCTTACAATATACCAGATGGATGTGAAGACTTCCTTTCTCAATGGTCCACTAAAAGAAGAAGTTTTTGTAAGTCAGCCAGACGGATTTGTAGATCCAGATTTTCCTAACTACATCTATCGTCTTAAGAAAGCTCTGTACGATCTCAAATAAGCCCCTCAAACATGATATGACAAGCTTTCCTCCTTTTTGTTTGAACACCATTTCATAAAAGGTATTGTTGATCGACATTGTTCACACGAAGACACGGGGATGACATTTTTTATGTTATATGTCATGTTTGCATAGTAGATATCATACGAAAGTAAAAGAATGTAAGGAGGGGAGCTAGAGAGTATTTTTCATCATTTTTAAAGTTTTCATTCCAAAAGGGACAATAGAACTAGGAAGGAGAAGTAAATTACAAAATGCAAAAACATGTATAAATACCCCCCCCCCCTAGATGGGTATTTATACTTATTGTTGTTCTTATTCTATTTTCTTAACTTTAGTCAAACCTTGGTCAACTTTACTTAACTTTGACCAATATAGACTTTATTACATTATAAATACTAATAAAACTATAAAACTAAACAAAACTATACAAAGACAAATTCATCTAATAATAAACACTTTTCTTAAACCTAACAATCACCCCCTAGGGGTTGATTATTATAGATACTTCATCGCCACTAGAATTGATCCTCCATTCACAAAAGATTCATATCTTCTCATCTGCTCTCGGTGACTTAGACGATTAGTAATTCCTCTTTCGAATGCTCTCATTATGTCATGATCTAGTTCACCTAGCAGAGGTGGTTTCTTCCATGGTTCAGAATGAAAGATCTTGTGCTTTACTTCTTTCAAAAGCTTTTTCAGTGTAGCATCAAAAAACTTCACAATCTCTACCAAGTACATAACCCATTTCTCATCTTTGCTGTTCAAGTATATCAAACCCATAGTTGGCTTGTCAATTATTGAATACGGTTCATGTGCTTCAATACCATGAAATGTCAATGTTGGTGCGGTTAAATTGACCTTAACTTGGTAACTCTCTATTCCTAACTGGAAATCATGAACTCTCTCCCAGATCACATAACTTCTGATGAATGTTGTTAATGAATTCATCAACTTGGTTTCACGATAGTTGACCTTCTTGTTCCGACAAAGATAATACAGGTCTTCGATATCATTTTTGTTCAGGTACTTGAAGTCAGCTTCAGAAAAATTATATGGCTTATCATTTTCTCTCATCACAATTATTTGTTCCATGAAGTCCAAACCATGTGGTTAATCAATTGTGATTCTGGAAACTTTTGTAATCCTATGATTAGAGAAATAGGCTTTTGGATTGTCTTTGAGTCTCCTTTGATTTTGTTTGTACACTCTTTTATGTCATGAATCTTTCCAATGTTGAATTGACAATCGCGCGTCTTTATTAAAAATTTTGAATTCTTTACAAACCCAACGATTCATTTTTTCTTCCAGATCAACTTCTGGAAATTGTTCTACGTGTATCTTGTGGAGCCAAAGAATATACTTCTTTTCCTTAGTATTTCCATTCTTAAGAAAGAATATATCTTTGTTATACAAATACCTTAATGGTTCATTTGGATTCCTTTGTCGTCCAAAGAATACGAGAGGTCTCGGTATTGGTCATCTTATGTCCTCTTGTCTGCTTTCCCAAACTATCTGATTCTCTATAAAGTTTGTTGCTTGTTCCAAATGGTAGGCATACGCTTCAGCATTATTGAACTGATTACTCAACATATCATTCAGTGTAGCCTTTATTCTTGCACGATCAAAGATAGTTGGAACACGTTTATCAAAATTTTGAAATTCTATGATTAGCTTAGGTGTTTCATCTTTAGGAATCACCTCATCTTCGTCAATAAATGTTTCCTCTACCCATGCATCCCATTCTTATTGTTGTTGTTTGGATACATAAGTAGTGGAATCTTTGACTGATCATTTCGATGAAGAACCCCTTGCAGACTTTGAACTCTTAGAAGTCTTTTGTCTTTTCACTCTTCCCCCATCCCCTCAAGAGGAGCATCATCGTCTTGATGATTCTCATGATGTTATGAGTGAAATGCATCATCCCTGCAAGAAGTATTAGAGGTAGAAAGCTTTTTAAACTTACGCTTCAATACCTCTCACTATGCTATATCATTAGCTCGATCTTGAAGTCTTCTCTTCATCCTTAGGTATAATTGTTTTTAAAGATCAACTGATGAAGTTGTATCGGTTGAAGTTGTAACACCCCGTGTTTTAGGGTCATTTACGACGTGTATTATTTCACTATTTATTTTTAGTCTTGTACGCGTTTACTTTTAATTTTAAAGTGTTAAGTTAAATCGCGTAAACTAAAAATGATCATTCAACATAAACGGGCATCAAACAATTAAGAGTTTACGTCAAGCAAGTGTTAGATAATTATTTAGAGGATAATTATTAACTTTGCACATTTTATTTTTATTGGTTACGTAAAGTGTTTACATTTCGTAATAAAGTACGTTAAGGCATACCCGGAACCACCAAAACTTTTCTACGCTTCAACAAATACCCATTATTATACCCAATTCTCAAAGTTTTGTAAAACTTTACCCACATTATTACTATGGCCGAATTTTACATTCAAGAAAACCATGTTAGGACATACACTTTACAAAGTATTACTTCTACATTAACCTTACATATTAAAACCTCAAAGTTATGTAAGATATTTTGCAAAATACCAAAAACAAACTAGTACATCCTCCCTTCCCAAAATTTTGGATGAAATATAAGTCCCTAGGGGACAATAAGCACATAAACTAGCAACTTGATCTTGTACATTCAACAACTCATTAAACCATATGTTGTGACTAGTTGTTTTGACCATAAGACTTCCTAGAAATCCTCCTTGTGTCTTAAGAGTTTCCATGAAGTCTTGACTAGTCAAAGTAATATATAAAGGATGCACTAGTAAAGAGAACACACACACTTTCATTTCACTTAGGAAAAACTACCCATTCTCTCCCTTTCTCTCCTATAGGCCACGGCCAAAACCAAACATCCCTAAATAATCCATAGTTTTTATTCTACAACACATACAAGTATTCTTACAACATATCTAAGATATACCAAGAAGGTTAGAAGGGTTGGTTTAGAGTTTACAAGGGGTTAAACAAGCAACGATCAATATTAGGGTTTTCTTTGGATTAGGGTTTTCTAAGACTTGGAAGCTAGGGTTTGTTTGCTAAACAAGGATTTATACATTTTTTTTCATCACCATACATCATACTAAGGTTACCTAAAAACCTTAATCTCTTTACATTTGTGATTTTATGCATATATGATGTTTGTATAGTTAATCACTATCTAGGAAACTTCTTTACATGTAAAATGGATTTTTACTTGTGATCATGGTATGAAATACTTTGTCATGTGCTATAATGATGTTAAGAACATGTTAGAATGAAAGTATATATACATTATACAAGTGTGGTTTATGTATAAAAAGTATATATAAACTAGTGATTTTAAAAGTTACCTAATAAGTTTATAAGTATAAGGACTTGTTGATCTTGTTATCTTGGACAATAATTGGACAAATCATGGAGTAAGGACTTTAATTATGTAAGACATATGATATATGGTGTTGTAGAGGACTTGTAACAAGTGTACTAAACTAAAACGTTAGAAAAACAAGTGTAAACATATTTTTAGCAAAAATATCAAAGTGGTCTGATTAAATTCGAAATATAACATATTCATTTTATATTTTTATAAAATACTACATCTCATGAGGATTCCAAAAATATAAGAAACTCGAAAAACCGATTTATAACGAAGGAGATACGCCATTTGCAAGTTACACGATAATAAACGCGTTTATAAAAGAATTTTTATAAAAGCTCATTACAAACCACCTCTGATATAAAAGGTTGGATATTTTTCTCAGATAGTACATATTTTTAGAATTTCAAAACATTAAGAATCATAATTTTTTGATCAATAACAAAGGAGTTATGGATTTTTCCGTGTTTACGATAATTTAAGTTTATAAAAATAATTTTATAAACCATGAACAGTAAAAATCACTATTCATATTAGATACATTTTGGAAAATACATTAATTAGATAAAACTTTTAATTACGAAGACGTGCTCAAAAGAATCACTAAAATCAGAGTTAAAACGAATAAAATACGACATTTATGAGTTTACGACGATTAATTTTATAAAAATAAGTTTATAAAAGTGCGTGAACAGTAAAAAGTACTGTTCATCAGAGGACTTAAAATATAAAAATATAATATTTTGATAACTCATCTTAATATGAAAGCGTGGACATAAGAAACGTAAGAAACGGACTTAAAACGATAAAGTTACGCCGTTTTTACTAAAGAGATATTTATAAACGTTTTTACTTTATAAATATGATTTCACAAATACAATTAGATGGTGATGTAGCTATATAGAATTATATATGGTATTAGTTAATCAAAGTGCTTAGTACTTATACGACCTATATTTAATTAGGTTGCATTCGGTCATTATTGTGACGCATTTTCTGTTATACTTGGATTATTCATTCACTCGAGGTGAGTTCATAGCCCCACGTTTTACATTTATAATGATTTACAAGTTTTGGGGTGAGAAACATATGCATGTTTTACAATTGGACGCAAGTGGACATTTTACATTACGATTACGTGTTTGCCTAAGTAGCGATAACCCTCTGAGCCCATTATCATGAACTGTCAATTACTTGTTGTGAGCGCGAATGTTATAAATAGATCTATTTGGGATTGACATCCCCGTTCGGGTGAGTCATGCTCACTGTGCCGGTTTGCCGGACAACGAACGTATACCATGTCGGACATAGGATGTTGCGGGTTAGAACATCATCACGGGCAATGTTGGCAATTTATATTGCAATTCATACATGTCGAGCTTCAGTGTCATGAGCTTAGGGAAACGTAATCACATTTTATGATGTTTGCATCTGTTGCATTATCATGGGGAAATCTTGCGGTCCTACATTATACATTTTACAAACCTATGAATTCACCAACATTATTGTTGACGTTTTAAGCAATGTTTTCTCAGGAGATCAAATTTTATGTAATCATGTTTTATGATATGAATGTGTTTTAGGAATGATAATTCGAATATGTTGAAGGTAAGAGGTGCACATTGTATTGCTTATATATGCACAGACAATCACAGACAATCTAAAAAACAAACCACCAAAGGGACTTGGGAACATAACACTTTATGTGAACATGGTTTACGGACAAAATTAACAAATTAACTATTAAACAATGGGTCCTGCATTTCCTTGATTAATGGTGGTCAAAAGTGTTACATTGTTTAAGACACAAAAAGCCAAGATAACATGCAAGGCCCATAAAACCTGCATGTTAGCACATTGTATTGTCTACCACTTTTGACCCATACATAACAGGAAAAAAAGTTAAGTTCCTAAACATTCATTACAGTTCATGAAACAGCCAAATGATTACTCTTCCACATCAAAAGCCTTGTCAGGAGTACTACCACTTCCAAATTTGTCAAACTGAAAAGGCTTATTCAACTTCATATTGGCAATTCTTTCAGATCTGCCATGATTCTTATGGTGGATCCTAATGCCATCTACACTTGATGATGGCCTTCCTCTTTTCTTTTTTGGTGCAGGTCCATCTTCAATTGATATGCCTTGTTGTGGTGCAGAGTCCATACTTCAAACTGATGCTTTTGCTTTGCCTTATCCTCTGCTGGTCATCATCACTAACAGTTGTGTCCACAACCCATACTCCAGATTGTTGAGTGGGTTGGGAATGGATGCTTGGGATAAAAACTTCATGGTACTGCTGATTCATAGGTGCTTCTTCCATGGATTCTTCTGGCCAATTTGCAGGATTAAAGTAATCATTCTTTTCTTCATATTCCTGTTCTTCTCTTCTTTCCTTGTCCAACTTAGCTTGTTCTTCCATACATTCCCTAAATGCTTGTTCATCTAATTCCAATTGATATTCCTGCACAAACAACATTGATTCAGCATAATGTAGTGTTTAACCTAAGCATGGTATAAGAATGGTATAACATACCTGTTCAGCAGTTAAAATACCACAACTACTTGAACTTGGAAATACACCACCTCTCTCACTACCTCTTCCAGCCCTTCCACCACCCCTTTTACCACTTCTACCAGCTCTACCACCACCCCTTCCACCACTTCCACCAGCTCTACCACCACTCCTTCCACCACTACCACTAGCATCATTTACACCACTACCACTACCACTCCCATCATTGCCATCACCTCTACCAGATCTACCACCACCCCTAGATGCACACTGCCCCATAAATACGTGATTAAGAGTATTATCTGGGTTCTAAAATTTGTAGAAACTGTTGTTCAAGTGTACAAGAAGCTGCAACCCAAAATAGTCTCTGATATTGCAACCCACTGAACTTTTTCTTGAAATTTGCATATATATGTCTTGTACATTTTTGTGCTCACACCTTGGTAGACCAATCATGGACAGCATCATTAAAACCTACATATTTGACAAAAACAAATTAATAATTAGAAGTTGTTAGTATACATAGTTTTCAAAATATTAGAAGTGTATATTATAATACTTGTGTGAAGCTGATATGATTGTAATGCTGTTCCATCATTCAAACAAGTCATCATGCAACAGATGCAAGAACCAACCCTAATTGTGCATTCTTGACCCTTACTACAGCCAAGCAATGGGATACATTTGGTTGTTTGCATCTCTTCTCATGGCTGTTAGTAGTTCTTCCCTGCATGTAGCTTTAATAAAATACCATCAACCTTATTACCTTGCTACACCCAGCTAACCAACCATCCTTCACTCCTTTAAAACAGATGTACATCCTCTTGAAAGATACAGACCCATTATCAGATTCAACTACATCCAGTGTGCATGTAGAACCAGGGTTTGAGTCTAGTATTGCTTGCCTATACTGATAAAGTTTTGCATAATGCTCTATAAGGCCACCCTCATGATCAAATAATGCCAACTGTTTTGCTCTCTTACACTGTCCCACACTCACATCAATCATGAACTTTTGTCTAATGTCATCTCTCATTTTCCTTAAAGGTATAAATGGATCCTCAATGATTTCTTTAAAATACTGCACAGCAATCCACTTATAGGTAACAAGAGATCCTAAGTTGTAGTTTCTACAACATTTATGTTCTGATCTCAGTGACTTGATCTGAAATGAGTGCTCCCTAGACATCCATGAAGCATACAATCTAAAAGGACAATTAACTTTTTTAGAATTAAGTATCTGTTTCTTTGTCCATTTAGGAGACTTACTAGTACCCTCCCCAGATTGTGAATCAGGTATCTTCTTAACAGGTTTCTTAACAAGTTTCTTAACAGGTTTCTTAACAGGTTTCTTACTAGCTTGGTTACCCTCATCCCCTCTAAACAACCTAGTCCTAACCTTTCTTGGCAACACTCTATGTTTATTTCCTTTTTTACCTGCACATCTTCCCTCATCAATATTTCTACCACAATAAACCAATACTTGTCTCCAGTCATTTTTCATGTACCAAAGTTGGTAACCATGGGCAACACCATAGTTTGCCAATGCCATCTTTAACTGGTGTGGGGTCTCAAACCTCATGCCTAAGATTGGTTCCATCTTATCCCAAGGGATATCAGGGTCAAAAGCTGGATAAACAACCCCCTTTTTTACCTTATAGACAGGATCTATTTGGTTGTCATCTGGATCTACTTGTGGTGTTTCCTCATTCACTCCAAACTCAACATGACCCCTAAACAGAACCCTAGCACTGCATAACTTAGTCAAGAATGGGTCTTGTGTAGTAATGTTCTTAATCACAACACTATCATCTCCCTCGGTATGAAAGTCTACATTTTCTATCTCTTCCAAATCATCATCACTATAATGATAGTCATCATCACTAGAATCTAATTCAGCTTTGATCCTAGTATTTCTCAGTTCCTCATTTCTATCCCATTTAACCATTTCCATGATATCATACCCAAAATGATCAACATACATATCTATCTGAAACCCATTATCATAACCAACCTTCAACATATCCACAATATCCTTGTCTGACTTAAGTTCCCTAATGGAAGTTAACTTAGCACCACTTTTACAATAGTAAACCTTTTCAAAACCATTAGGAACTAACCTTTTAAGAATTTCCAATAGATGTACATATGTCATCTCATCAAAGTTTATATCAGTCAACACTTTGCATTGTCCCTGAAAGTATATCATAGGACATGAAGTGAAAAGGCCATCATAGTAGAGATTAACAGTAAATACATCTTTCTTTGCTTTCTTTCTTTTTGGTTCACCTGCAATTACGTTATTAAAAAAATTAGGGTTCATATGCAGTTACGTTATTTACAAAATTAAACATATCACAATTGCTAATGTCATAATTGATACCTTTTGCCATAAGAATTAATGAGCAATCAATCTGGTGGATTTGTAATTAGGGTTCATATGAGGTATACGATTTGGGGATAAAGTGTGTGTGAAATGTGTGAAAAAGGGGGAAAAGTTAACCCTAAAAAGGGAAGACTTTGACTTTTTTTTAGTGGAAATCATATCTGGAATTTACACGTAAGAATTAATTAAATCTTTTTTACACCGTGGAATGTTAATGCCAGCGTGTCAGTAACAAGTTGTGATATTGGTGATGTCAACCAAAATTTGAAAGTAAATTGGTGTAATGTGTACAAAAAAAAGTAAGTTGGTCATTACGGTACAAATGGGAAAGTAAGTTGGTAATAAACGGCCTTTACCCAAATAAATTTATAAAAGTGTATGAACAGTAAAAAGTACTGTTCACCAGTGGACTCAAAATATAAAAATTTAATATTTTGATACATCTCTTAAATACAAAAGCGTGGACATAAAGAACATACAAAACGGACTAAAACCAAGGAAGATACGCACTATTTTATACTTATACACTATTTCCTGACATGAATAGTGTTGGTTCGTGTTTAATAAAAAAATTTGCGAAACATTTTAGAATCACTTAAATAATATTTATACATGTTTTAAAATTTATAAATATTATTTTACAAAGGCGATTGAACTATTCATACGATTATACGAGTACAAATACATGGTTATTATTTATCAACTGTGATTTAAATATTATTTCACAAATACAATTAGATGGTGATGTAGCTATATAGAATTATATGTGGTCTTAGTTATTCAAAGTACTTAGTACTCATACGACCTATAATTAATTAGGTTGCATTCGGACACTTACATGACGCATTTTCTGATATACTTGCTATCCATTCACTCAAGGTGAGTTTATAACCCCACGTTTTACTTGTTTTACATATACTTTACAACTTTTGGGGTGAGAACATGCTTGTTACCAATTTCATTTACTGATGTTTGCAATTCCATTAATGGTGCATTTACAATTCGTTTTACAAACTGGTCTACATACTCAATTACTTATTTTGGGACGAAATACATTGCTTGTTTCACTTTATTTTTGAAAACAATGACATTACTTTACTTTTACCCAAATGATTACGGATTAGCTTAAGCGGATTGAACTGTGAATTACTTGGAGGGTAAGCGCAAATGTTATAAAATAGGATCTCATTCGGGTGTGCAGCCCGTTCGGTGATTAGCTACTCACAGGAAAACGATCCGTTATAGCATTTCGGGAGCACAAACCATTTACACGATCCGAACAATTATGGTGCCTGGAATAAAGTTGTATTATGGTCTACGCAGCAGTTTCATGAACTTAGAGTAATCGTAATAATTGTTTTATACACACAGGAATATTTATGTTGCCTTGAATAAAGTGGCAATACATACTTTGAACAATGGGGTCCAACTATACTTAACTTTTTGTGACTATTTAGGGATTGAAATGGTCATGCATGATTTACAACTCTTTGTTTTATAACATTCTTACATACGTTTTGGTGACTATTTGGGGATTTAAATGGTCATGCATACTTTACAACTCTTTGATTTCCAACATTCAGACATACATTTTTGAGGAACATACAAGGATTGGAACGGTCATACATACTTTACAAAACTGTGGTTCAACATTTATACTTACAAAAAACTATGAACTCACCAATTTTATGTTGACCTTTTTAAGCATGTTTTTCTCAGGTTAACAAGCTACTTGACATACTTGATGTGCATTGGAGTCTAAACAATACAAGATTATTTTTCAAACGACACAATTAGAGGTCGTTCTCTTATGACTTGGGCAATGGTATTATGAAGTAACGCTCCCGGAAACATATTCCGTTGCGACCCATTTTTTGGGGTGTTACATCTTTACCCTCTATTTCAAACAAGATCAAGAGGTTGATTTCTATCACACCATGTCACATCATGACAACTCATACACACCTCATACATTCTTATCCAACATGTTCTTAAAGTATTTGAAATTCAAATTTTAATTCATCCTCCCCTTTTTCTCGAGAAAGTATATTCCAAGATTATTAACTTGTAACCTAATAGCAATTTCTAAATTTATGTTGCGATTCCATATAGCTAGTTAGATTTTAAAGAATACCCAAAATACCCCTTTTCAATAATTTTTTTCTCTCTTTTCATTATCATATAAGCAAAACGCTTTTAATACTTCACAAATGTTTTATCAAATGGCTATTTGAGTTGTTTGACCTTGAGTGTAAGAATGATTGAAAGGTCATAGCGTAAAGTACAATTGGGGGTTTAACAAGTGCGAGTGTTAAAAATGCCAAGTCCACGCGTGGTCAGGCGCCAGACACAAATTGTATTTGACAATTTGTGTTCTGTGCCTATAAATACCCATCCTTGGCCTTTGTATTCCTCACCTCTTACAAACATTCTTTCTCTTTTTTCTCTTTCTTCAAGCCTCTAAGTCTAACATAAAAAAATGTTCTTAATCTTCTCATCCTTGAAATCCATTTGTGAAGTGAAACACATCTCCGAGAGTGCCACATCAAGTTACTTAAATCCGTACTTATTTGTTTTGTTTCGGGTTCTTTTTATCATACTATTTCTATTAGAATCGAGTCTCTAATCTAGGTTAGGACTTGGTTCAACCATCTATCTTTTTATTCAATCGAGTTGTAAGGGAAGTCTTGTATTCGTGGGATCAAGCCTAGATCATTGGGGATCTGGTTGGGGTTTTGGAAAGCTTCAAAAGGGAAGGCTTTCAGAGTTTATATGTTAAGTGGAATCACGGGTTCTTAGGGGTGGATTTTGAGGGCGGACTACCGTATGTAGTAACTCTTCTGTGTGAGTGCCGAGCTTTGTTGAAAAAGTCAGTGAGTTAATACGGTTTATAGTCCACCATAAGGATTATACTTGGAATAGTATTGGTGTCGTGGCTTTGAAAACTAGGACGTACGGAAGACTAAACTCCTCTTCCCAACCAGGACTTTTTCGTGGTGTCTCTTTTCTCTCTATCTACTTATTGTTCTAATTGCAAAGTAGATTAGTACACCACTCAGCTCTTTCGAGACTTGAAGTTTTATAAACTTCAAAGAAGTCAAGAAAACCATAACGTTTTGTAATAATAATAATAATAATAATAATATATTACTAATAATATTAATATAATAAACGTGATTGTATCTCGGCTCCACAATAACGTTTGGTAAATATCATATTTCTACTAAATAAGTGATGTTATAAAAGATTTATCATAAATGGGAGTTGTAAAAATAACTAATTAATAATAATAATATTAATCAATAATAATAATAATAATAATAATGCCATGGCTAAGTGTGCGGCTATTTGATATGGATTTCTTCCCTTTTCTTTTTCTTCTTTGGGGGAATTAGAGGCAGACGCGGTTACATTGCTGAAGCGGATCCGAAAGTTTTCCATGACTCAGGACATTGGGGCACGTGCTGCAGCTCATATATTTAATAGGATCCGTTTCCATGACTCGGGACATCGGGGAACGTGCTGCGCTCAGAATAGTATCTCGAACTCCCTTCTAATTTAATTGTAAATCTCTTAAGTTTATTAAAATAATAATAATAATTAATAATAATTAATAACGGTTTTGTATCCACCAACCTTATCATTTAAGTAAAAATAGCATTTAATTAACTCATTATTTATATATTTACACATATTTAATTATTGTAATTATACAAAGTGTTGTTAAATATGAATTGTTTGATGTTAATTAATTATTGAATTTTTCATTAGAGAAATGCTACATCCACACGATGTTTAAAAAAAATATTCACACATACACGTGCCATGTAACTATTGTGAATGAGAATGATGCAAGAAAAAACATCACACAACATTATTGGTCAAACTCTTTTACATGTCACTGCGTGGATATTTCTTTGTAAACTTTTTGTGGATGTAGCATCTCTTTCCATTAAGGTTAGTTTAATCACAACTCATAGGGTTGTGGACGACAAAACCCTAATAATAATTTTGTTTTTTTAATAGTTCAAAATGTTAGTGTTAACCAGAGTAGTTGAAGGACTACACTTGGGCATGTGCACACGCTCAAAAACCTCAAAAGCATATTTTTCCTCAAACAAGAAGATCTCTGCACGAGAACGAACAACAGAACTCCCCATAAAATAATTAAGCGAGTCAAGGTCAATCATAGAAAAAAGCTGATAAGGAAAAGCAATAACACGATGTAACGTTGTTGCAGAGATTATATTATATTATAAAAGCCAATGAAGAACAATTTATTATACAACGTATATACGATTTAGCAAGCAATATCAGTTCCATGAACATCATATACAATGTCCGCGAGGAGTCACAATGACTATGATAAAATCCAACACGAGTAGCATAACCTACAAACCTCTCAAATCAGGCCCAACGAGCCTACTTCAGACCATAAAGAGACCTATGTAGAAGATAGACATGATAAAGACAATGCGGATCCTGAAAATCAAGTGGTGCATATAAACACTCTCAGAATAAACTTGTTTACAAATGAAGAAAGGTCATCTTGACATCAAACCTAATGAGCAGGAGTGACGAGAAACTGCAAGACTAAGTAATGTGCGAATAGTGGTCGGCTTAACAACCGGACTAAAAGTCTCATCAACATCAACCCCAAACTGATGCAAACTACCATTTGCCACAAAAGGAGTCTTGTAACGACTAAGAAAACCATCTGCTAAATACTCTTGTGCTTAAAACAACCAATGGGAAAGAACAATGATATCACTAGATGAACCAACACAAGAATCCATGTATTGTTTTTAAATAATGCATTGGATTTGCATCAAACATGGCCTGTTGTCCAATAAGGATCATTAATGTCGCCTATAAAACTTAGGAAGAATACTAACATTAGACAGAAATTAAAGCAAAGTGTCGAGTAGGCTTATTAGAACCAACACAAAAACAAGTGACCATGTGATGTATTGAAGTGGTTGTTATGGGTTTAGTTGGGCAGCGGAAATTGGGCAAGTAGTAGGCTGGTCCACAATGAGAGCGTGGGTATGTGAAGTGAAACTAAGGCTTAGGTGGCTTGTGAACTAACGGGAACTAGGCCAGACGATTAGGCTAAGGGTGGCTGGGTATTTAGGTCGTGAGTTGAAGTTGGTGATGTGGATTGGTGATTTGAGTCGCGAGGTTTGGTGGGTTGAATAGGTGGTTCGGGAATAGTAGGTGTTGTAGGCTCAAGATTTAAGTTGGTTGCAGTTGGGCGGGATTCGAGTCGATTACATGTGATATTTGTCACACGTAAATTTATTAAAATCCATAAAAATTAGAATTTTACAACTAAGTCTACAAAATTAAATTTAGACTATTAATTTTTAAAATTTTGAACCTTATTGTAAACTTTATTAATCAGTGAGAATACAACGTTACTTTACACTCAAATTTAAAAACCAAAAAAAAGGTTTACAAAGTCATGGTCTATTGTTTATATATACATATAGGCAAAAATAACCATGACTATGGTAAACCTTTTTTTTGGTTTTGTAAATTTTGAGTGTACAGACGTTGTATTCTCACTGGATTTAAATTAAAGTTTACAATAAGGTTTCAAAATTTTTAAAATTAATAGTCTAAATTTATTTTGTGGCTTAGTTTAAAATTCTAATTTTTATGGTTTTTAATAATTTACGTGTGACAAATTCACATGTATCGACTCGATTTCCCGCCCAACTGGCAACCACTCAATCTTGAGCCTACAACACCTACTACGCCCGAACCACCTATTCGAGCCCCCACCTAATCCTTGCGACTCAAATACCATTCCACATCACCAACTTCAACCTCACGACCCAAAATACACAGCCTCCCTTTAGTCCAATTGTCTAGCTCAAATTCTCGTTAGTTCACATAGCACGCCTAAGCCTTAGTTTCACTTCACATACCCACGCTCTCATTGTGGACCAGCCTACTACTTGCCCAATTCCCGCTGCCCAACCAAACCCATAACAACCACTTCAATACATCACATGGTCACTTGTTTTTGTGTTGGTTCTAATAAGCCTACTCGACATTTTGCTTTAATTATGTCTAATGTTAGTCTTCTTCCTAAGTTTTATAGTGCGGCTTTTAATGATCCTTATTGACAACATGCCATGTTTGATGAATACAATGCATTATTTAAAAACAATACTTGGATTCTTGTGTTTGGTTCATCTAGTGTGAACATTGTTCTTTCCATGTGGTTGTTTAAGCACAAGTATTTAGCAGATGGTTTTCTTAGTCGTTACAAGACTCCTTTTGTGGCAAATGGTAGTTTGCATCAGTTTGGGGTTGATGTTGATGAGACTTTTAGTCCGGTTGTTAAGCCGACCACTATTCGCACATTACTTAGTCTTGCAGTTTCTCGTCACTGGCCTGCTCATTAGGTTGATGTCAAGATGCCTTTCTTCATGGTAGTTTATCTGAGAGTGTTTATATGCACCACTTGATTTTCAGGATCCGCATTGTCTTTATCATGTCTATCTTCTACATAGGTCTCTTTATGGTCTGAAGTAGGCTCGTTGGGCCTGATTTGAGAGGTTTGTAGGTTATGCTACTCGTGTTGGATTTTATCATAGTCATTGTGACTCCTCGCTATTTATATGTTGTCATGGAACTGATATTGCTTGCTTATCGTTATATGTTGTTAATATTGTCTTCATTGGCTCTTCTGCAACAACGTTACATCGTGTTATTGCTTTTCCTTATCAGCTTTTTTCTATGATTGACCTTGACTCGCTTAATTATTTTATGGGGAGTTCTGTTGTTCGTTCTCGTGCAGAGATCTTCTTGTTTGAGGAAAAATATGCTTTTGAGGTTTTTGAGCGTGTGCACATGCCCAAGTGTAGTCCTTCAACTACTCCGGTTAACACTAACATTTTGAACTATTAAAAAAAACAAAATTATTATTAGGGTTTTGTCGTCCACAACCCTATGAGTTGTGATTAAACTAACCTTAATGGAAAGAGATGCTGCATCCACAAAAAGTTTACAAAGAAATATCAAGCTAAGTGACATGTAAAAAAGAGTTTGACCAATAATGGTTGTGTGATTGTTTTTCTGTGCATCATTCTATTCACAATAGTTACATGGAACGTTGTATGTGAGAATATTTTTTTTAAAATAGTTTGTGGATGTAGCATTTCTTGAATGAAAAATTCAATAATTAATTAACATCAAACAATTCATATTTAACAACACTTTGTATAATTACAATAATTAAATATGTGTAAATATATAAATAATGAGTTAATTAAATGCTATTTTTACTTAAATGATAAGGTTGTGGATAGCAAAACCATTATTATTATTATTATTATTATTATTATTTTTAATAGAAAACTTAAGAGTTTTTCAATAAATTAGATGGGAGTCGAGCTTATGATTGAGCTGCGCACGTGCCCGATGTCTCGAGTCATGGAAACTGATCCTATTAAATATATGAGCTGCAGCACGTGCCCCGATGTCCCGAGTCATGGAAAACTTTCGGATCAGCTCCAGCAATGTAACCGCGTCTGCCTCTAATTCCCCCAAAGAAGAGAAAGAAAAAGGAAGAAATCCATATCCAATAGCCGCACACTTAGCCATGGCATTATTATTATTATTATTATTATTATTATTATTATTATTATTATTATTATTATTATTATTTTACAACTCCATATTATTATTATTATTATTAAATTTTTTATAACATCACTTTATTAGAAGAAATATGATATTTACAAAACGTTAGTGTGGAGCCGAGATACAATCACTTTATTATTATTATTATTATTATTATTATTATTATTATTATTATTATTACAAAACGTTATGGTTTTCTTGAATTCTTTGAAGTTTATAAAACTTCAAGTCTCGAAAGAGCATAGTGGTGTACTAATCTACTTTGCAATTAGAACAATAAGTAGATAGAGAGAAGAAGAGACACCACGATATATACTGGTTTGGGAAGAGGAGTTTAGTCCTTCCGTACGTCTAGTTGCAAATCCACGACACCGATACTATTCCTAGTATAATCCTTATGGTGGACTACAAACCGTATTATAACTCCACTGACTTTCAACAAAGCTCGGCACTCACACAGAAGAGTTACTACATACGGTAGTCCGCCCTCAAAATCTACCCCTAAGAACCCGTGATTCCACTTAACATATAAACTCTGAAAGCCTTCCCTTTTGAAGCTTTCCAAAACCCCAACCAGATCCCCAATGATCTAGGCTTGATCCCACGAATACAAGACTTCCCTTACAACTCGATTGAATAAAAAGATAGATGGTTGAACCAAGTCCTAACCTAGATTAGATACTCGATTCTAATAGAAAGAGTATGATAAAGAAGACCCTCAACAAAACATATAAGTTTTTTATTTTTTATAAAACGGATTAAGTTACTTGTGTGCTCTCTTGGGAGATGGTGGTTCACTTTCAATGGATTATAGATGTGAAGATTAAGAAACCTTGATGTTAGCTTAGGGATTGAGAAGATGAAAAAAGAGGAAAAGAATTTTTTGTAAGAGGTGAGGAATTACAGAAGGCCAAGGTGGGTATTTATAGGCAAGGACACAAATGGTCAAATACATTGTTTGTCCTGGGCGCGCTGCCCACGCGTGGACTTGGCATTTTTAACACTCGCACTTGTTAAACCCCCAATTGTACTTCACGCTATGACCTTTCAATCTTTTCTTTCCTCAAGGTCAAACAACTCAAATAGCCATTTGATAAAACATTTGTGAAGTATTAAAAGCGTTTTGCTTATATGATAATGAAAAGAGAGAAAAAAATTATTGAAAAGGGGTATTTTGGGTATTCTTTAAAATCTAACTAGCTTAGTTGGGATCCAACTTAAGATTTAAAATTGCTAGTTAGGTTACAAGTGAATATTCTTGGAATATTCTTTTCTTGGAGAAAAAGGGGGGAGATTTAAATTTTGAATTTCAAATACTTTAAGAACATGTTGGATAAGAATGTATGAGGTGTGTATGAGTTGTCATGATGTGACATGGTGTGATAGAAATCAACTCTTGATTTGTTTGAAATAGAGGGTTAAGATGTAACACCCCAAAAATGGGTCGCAACGGAATATGTTTCCGGGAGCGTTACTTCATAATACCCTTGTCAAGTCATGAGAGAGAGAACGGCTCTAATTGGTGTCGTTTGAAAAAAAATCTTGTATTGTTTAGACTCCAATGCACATCATGTATGTCAAGTAGCTTGTTATCCCTGAGAAAATACATGCTTAAAAGTTTGTGTCACATAAATTGGTGAGTTCATAGTTTTTTTGTAAGTATAAATGTTGAACCACAGTTTTGTAAAGTATGTATGACCGTTCCAATCCTTGTATGTTCCTCAAAAATGTTGTCTGAAATGTTTGGAAATCAAAGGTTGTAAAGATGCAGACCATTTAAATCCCCCAATAGTCACCAAAACGTTATGTCAGAATGTTATAAAACACGAGTTGTAAAATCATGCATGACCATTTCAATCCACAAATAGTCACAAAAACGTATGTATAGTTGGACCCATTGTTCAAAGTATGTATTGCCACTTTATTCAAGGCAACATAAATATTCTTGTGTATATAAAATGATTACGATTACTCTAAGTTCATGAAACTGCTGCGTAGACTCATATATATGCCACTTTATTCAAGGCACCATAATGTTCGTGTTGTGTAAATGTTGTGCTACCGACATGCTATAAGTTCGTTGCCTGGTGATAGCTAATCACCGAACGGGGCTTGTCACTCCGAATAGATCCTATTTTATAACATTGCGCTTTACCCTCCAAGTAATTCCAGTTCAATCCCGGTTAAGCGAATCCGTCATCATTTGGCTGTATAAAAGTAAAGTAATGTCCTTGTTTTCAAAAATAAAGTGAAACAAGCAATGTATTTCGTCCCAAAATAAGTAATTGAGTATGTAGACCAGTTTGTAAAACGAATTGTAAATGCACATGTAATGAATTCAACCAATCAGGTAAATTGAAATTGGTTACAGCTGTGTTCTCACCCCAAAAGTTGTAAAGTATATGTAAAACAAGTAAAACGTGGGGCTATAAACTCACCTTGAGTGAATGGATAGCAAGTATATAAGAAAATGCGTCATGTAAGTGTCCGAATTTAACCTAATTAATTATAGGTTGTATGAGTACTAAGTACTTTGAATAACTAAGACCACATATAATTCTATATAGCTACATCACCATCTAATTGTTATTTGTGGCATAAGTTTTAATCGCATTTGATAATAATAACCCATGTATTTGTACTCGTATAATCGTATAAATAGCTCAATCGCCTTTGTAAAATAATATTTATAAAGTTTAAAACATGTATAAATATTATTTAAGTGATTCTAAAATGTTTTGCAAAATTTTTTATTAAACACGAACCAACACTATTCATGTCAGGAAATAGTGTATAAGTATAAAATAGTGCGTATCTTCTTCGTTTTTAGTCCGTTTTGTACGTTCTTTATGTCCACGCTTTTGTATTTAAGAGATGTATCAAAGTATTACATTTTTTATATTTGAGTTACATGTGTGAAAATACATTTTTACTGTTCATACACTTTTATAAATTTATTTGGGTAAAGGCCGTTTATTACCAACTTACTTTCTCATTTGTACCGTAATGACCAACTTACTTTTTTTTGTAACATTACACCAATTTACTTTCAAATTTTGGTTGATATCACCAATATCACAACTTGTTACTGACACGCTGGCATTAACATTCCACGGTTGTAAAATGATTTAATTTAATTCTTACGTGTAAATTCCAGATATGTTTCCACTAAAAAAAAATGTCAAAGTCTTCCCTTTTTAGGTTTTAAACTTTTCCCCCTTTTTCACAACATTTCACCCACACACTTTATCCCCTATTCGATATTCCTTCATATAAACCCTAATTTACAAATCCACCAGATTGATTGCTCATTAATTCTTATGGCAAAAGGTAACAATTATGACATTAGCAATTATGATATGTTTAATTTTGTAAATAACGTAACTGCATATGAACCCTAATTTTTTAATAACGTAATTGCAGGTGAACCAAAGAGAAAGAAAGCAAAGAAAGATGTATTTACTGTTAATCTCTACTATGATGGCCTTTTCACTTCATGTCCTATGATATACTTTCAGGGACAATGCAAAGTGTTGACTGATATAAACTTTGATGAGATGACATATGTACATCTATTGGAAATTCTTAAAAGGTTAGTTCCTAATGGTTTTGAAAAGGTTTACTATTGTAAAAGTTGGTTGCTAAGTTAACTTCATTAGGGCAATATGTCAGACAAGGATATTGTGGATATGTTGAAGGTAGGTTATGATAATGGGTTTCAGATTGATATGTATGTTGATCATTTTGGGTTGATTATCATGGAAGGAAAATGCGTTAAAATGGGATAGAAATGAGGAACTGAGAAATACTAGGATCAAAGCTGAATTAGATTCTAGTGATGATGACTATCATTATAGTGATGATGATTTGGAAGAGATAGAAAATGTAGACTTTCATACTGAGGGAGATGATAGGTGTGATAAGAAACATTACTACACAAGTCCCATCTTGACTAAGTTATGCAGTGCTAGGGTTCTGTTTAGGGGTCATGTTGAGTTTGGAGTGAATGAGGAAACACCACAAGTAGATCCAGATGACAACCAAATAGATCCTGTCTATAAGGTAAAAAAGGGAGGTTGTTTTATCCAGCTTTTGACCTGATATCCCTTTGGGATAAGATGGAACCAATCTTGGCAATGAGATTGAGACCCCACACAGTTAAGGATGGCAATTGGGCAAATATGGTGTTGCATGGTTACCAACTTTGGTACATGAAAAATGACTGGAGACAAGTATTGGTTTATTGTGGTAGAAATATTGATGAGGGAAGATGTGCAGGTAAAAAAGGAAATAAACATAGAGTGTTGCCAAGAAAGGTTAGGACTAGGTTGTTTAGAGGGGATGAGGGTAACCAAGCTAGTGGGGGGGGATAGTAAGAAACCTGTTAAGAAACCTATTAAGAAACTTGTTAAGAAACCTGTTAAGAAAATACCTGATTCACAATCTGGGGAGGGTACTAGTCAGTCTCCTAAATGGACAAAGAAACAGATACTTAATTCTAAAAAAGTTAATTGTCCTTTTAGATGTATGCTTCATGGATGTCTAAGGAGCACTCATTTCAGTCAGTCCTGAGAAAGAACATAAATGTTGTAGCAACTACAACTTAGGATTCTTGTTACCTATTAGTGGATTGCTGTTGCAGTATTTTAAAGAAATCCTTAAGGATCCATTTATACCTTTAAGGAAAATGGGAGATGACATTAGACAAACAGTTCATGATTGATGTGGTGTGTGGGACTGTGTATTGAAGCAAAAACAGTTGGCTTCTTTGATCCGAGGGTTTGGCCTTTTGAGCAGTATGCAAAACTGTATCAGAATAGGCAAGCAAATACTAGACTCAAACCTGGTTTTCTACATGACACTGGATGTAGTTAATCTGATAAATGGGTTCTGTATCTTTCAAGAGGATAGTACATCTGTTATTAAAGGAGTGAAGGATGGTTGGTTAGCAGGGTGTAGGCAAGGTTTTAGGGTTGGTTGGGGATTTTTTAAAGCATTACATGCATGGGAACTAACTAATCTGCCATGAGAAGGGATGAAAAACAAACAAATGTTTATCCATAGCTTGGGCTTTTGTAGTAGGTTGAGAATGCGACAATTGGGGTTGGTTCTTGATCTGTTGCATGAGATTGTTGTTTGAATGTTGGAACAGGCATTTTTTTTATTTTTTTTTTTTTTACAATCATATCAGATTCAACAAGGTATTATATTATACATTCAATTATTTTTGAATTATATGAATACCTAACAATTGTCTAATTATTATTTTGTTTGTCAATATGTAGGGTTTTAATGCTGCTTATGTCTATGATTGGTTACCAGAGGCTGAGCACAAAAAATGTACAAGACATATATATGCTAATTTCAAGAAAAAGTACAGTGGGTTGCAATATCAGAGACTATTTTGGGCTGCAGCTTCTTGTACACTTGAACAACAGTTTCTACAAATTATAGACCAGATAAAACTCTTAGATGCAAGTATTTGTGGGGCAGTGTGCATCTAGGGGTGGTGGTAGATCTGGTAGAGGTGATGGCAATGATGGGAGTGGTAGTGGTAGTGGTGTAAATGATGCTACTGGTAGTGGTGTAAATGCTGGTAGTGCTAGTGGTGGAAGGGGTGGTGGTAGAGCTGGTGGAAGTGGTGGAAGGGGTGGTGGTAGAGTTGTAGATCGTAGTAAAAGGGGGTGTGGAAGGGACTGGAAAGGTAGTGTTATAGGTGGGTGTTATTTCCAAGCTCAAGTAGTTGTGGTATTTTAACTGCTGAACAGGTATGTTATACCATTCTTATACCATGCTTAGGTTAAACACTACATTATGCTGAATCAATGTTGTTTGTGCAGGAATATCAATTGGAATTAGATGAACAAGCATTTAGGGAATGTATGGAAGAACAAGCTAAGTTGGACAAGGAAAGGAAAGAAGAGAGAACAGGGGAATATGAAAAGAAAAGAATGATTACTTTCATCCTGCAAATGGCAGAAGAATCCATAGAAGAATGCCACCTATGGAATCAGCAGTACCATTGAAGTTTTTATCCCAGCATCCATCCCAACCACTAAAATTTGGAAGTATTGGTTAGTGGACACAAAACTGTTAGAGCTGATGGACTGCTTGTGGATAAAGGGCAAAGCAAAGCATCATAGTTGAGTCTGGACCTTGCACCACCAACATGGCATATCAATTGAAGATGGACCTGCACCAAAAAAGAAAAGAGGAAGGCCACCATCAAGTGTAGATGGCATTAGGATCCACCATAAGAATCGTGGCAGATCTGAAAGAATTGCCAATATGAAGTTTGAAATAAGCTTTTCAGTTTGACAAATTTGGAAACGTGGTTAGTACTTCCTGAAAGGCTTTTGATGTGGGAAGGTAATCATTTGGCTGTTTCATGAACTGTATTGATATGTTTAGGAATTAACTTTTTTCCTGTTATGTATGGGTCAAAGTGGTAGACAGTTACATGTGCTAAATTGCAGGTTTTATGGCGCTCTGCATGTTATCTTGGCTTTTTGTGCTTTTAAACAAGGTAACACTTTTGACACCATTATATCAAGGAAATGTAGGGACCATTGTTTTAATTGTTAATTTGTTAATTTGTCCGGTAACCATGTTCACATAAAGTTGTTTTGTTTCCCAAGTCCCTTTTGGTGGTTTGTTTTTTTAGATGTCTGTTGATTGTCTGTGCATATATAAAGCAATAAATGTGCACCTCTTACCTGACCATATTCGAACTATCATTCCTAAAAACAAATTTCATATCATAAAACATGATTACATAGAATTCATTACATAACTAAAACTACCACAAACCCTACACCAAAGATTAGCTATTAATAGCTATTACACCTAATTCATTACATTAAACAAGAAACACCAGGCTAAAAGATCTGAACGTTTTCTTCCAAAAGCTTGCATTTTTTTGGCTTTGTCTGTGATCATCTTGTAGCCTAGCAAAGTCATCTTGAAGGATCATCAATAGTTCTTGGCTTCTTATCTCAGTATCAATGTCTTGCATTTGATGAGGATGAAGCTGTCCATACATGTGATACAAATGTTCTCGATACCATGAATTATCCAACTCAGGATCATACCAGACAAATTTGTTACACTTTCTCACACCAGCTTTCTGATGATATATTCAACATTTATTAAAAACATCATTAATCAAAAACCAAGAAAACAATGTGATCATACGCACTAAACGTACGTATCTGTTGGGGCTATAAAGAAAACGCCTGCAAGGATTTGTGAGAGTCCATGATGTGTGTTCAATCAAGGGGAGATTACACTTGCACTCTGTAGGGATGATGCCATCGTAACTAATTGAAGACATAATTTTAATTTTGGGTTGGGAAGCTTTTAGGGTTAAGTTATTACTTGGGGATCGGGGGAGGTGATGAATGTATGGGTTTAATAGGTAAAAACGGGTCGGTATAATGAAGGGGATGTGGTATGTATTTGCCACGGTGGACTCTTTTTACTGAATTGGAAATAAAAAATTAAATAAATTAATACGTGGATATCTAACCGGTCATCTGGGTGATATTATCACAAAACAATCAAGTTTATTTTTTAACGGTTTTGGGGTGTAAATGTGTACAAAAAAAGTAAGTTGGTCATTACGGTACAAATGAAAAAGTAAGTTGGTAATAAACGGCCTTTACCCAATTTATTTTTATAAACTTAATTATCGTAAACTCGTAAATGTCGTGTCTTATTCGTTTTAACCCCGATTTTAGTGATTCTTTCGAGCACGTCTTCGTAATTAAAAGTTCTATTTAATTAAACATTTTATAAAAATAAAATACCTGATGTGAATAGTAACTTTTATAAAATTATTTTTATAAAAGTATTTATTATCGTAAACTTGTGAAATTCATAACTCCTTCATTATTGATCCAAAAATTATGATTCTTAATGTTTTAGAATCCTAAAAATACATACTTTTTGTGAAAAATAATCATCTATTTTATCGGAAGTGAAATCAAATAAGTTTTTATAAAATTTCTTTTATAAAAGCATTAATTATCGTATAACTTACAAATGGCGTATCTTCTTCGTTATAACTTGGTTTTTTAAGTTCCTTATATGCATACAATCCTTGTAACATGTAGTATTTGATAAAAATATAAAATGAACACTTTATTTTTCGAATTTGATCAGACCCTTTAAGATTTTTACATAAAATGTGTTTAAAACTTGTTTTTGTAACTTTTTAGTTTAGTAACTTTGTTACAAGTCCTTTACCATGTATCATACCACATGTATTACATACTTAAGGTCCTTAGCCCATTATTTGTCCAAATATTGTCCAAGAATCATAAGATCCACAAGTCTACATACTTATTTGTTCATAAACTTTAATAAGTACACTTTTAAGGTAACTAGTTCATATATACTTTTTATACATAAACCACACATGTACAATACTTATATTTCCATTCCCACATGATGTTAACATACATATAACATATGTAAAAGTATATCATACCATGATCACAAGTAAAAATCTATGTTTCATGTAAATAAGTTTCCTAGATGGTGATTAAATACACAGTCATTATATACACATAAAATCATGAATGTAAAGAGATTAAGGTTTTTAGATAACCTTAATATGAAGTATGATGATGACAATAATGGTCTAACCCCTTGTTTAGCAAAACAAACCCTAGCTTTCAAGTCTGAGAATCCCTAATCCAAAGAAACCCTATCTTAAACCTTCCTTGCTTAACCCTTGTAAACATTAAACCAAGACTTCAAACCTTCTTGGTATACCTTAGATATGTTGTTAGAACACTTGTATATCTTGTAAATAAATTTTGTATGGATTATTTAGGGTTTTGATGTTTGGTCGTAGGATAGGGAGAGAAAACAAGAGAAATGAGTGAAGTTTTTCTTATAGAAATAAAGTGTGTGAAGTTACTTGCATAGTATGCCTTTTATAGCAAGTCCTAACTAGCTAATGGTTACATTAACTTAACCATGGTTAGACATTGAATGACCATTGTGTAAGAAAGGTATGGTTTTGGTGTAAGAAAGAATGGGAGGTGTAAGAACTAGTTGGTAAATGTAAGAAAGTTTGCTTGTAAGTTTATACAACATGTGTTATATTAGAAAGTCTTCAAAATAAATATCTTCCTTGTGTTTTTCTCTATGAATCCGGCCCTATGTATGTATATATAAGGAATTTGTATAATTTTTGAGTATTGGGTATAATTGTGGGTATTTGATTGAGTATAGATAGGTATTGGTGCTTCCGGGTATGACTAAATGTATTTAATTGAGAAACGTAAACATTTTACGTGACTAATAAAAATAAAATATAAAAATTTGATTATTACTTTCGTAAAAATAATATATTGCTTGCTTGACGTAAACTTTAATTTGTTTGGTATCCGTTTACGTTGATTGTTGATTTTTAGTTTACGCGATTTAACTTAACGATTACAATTAAAAGCAAATGCGTAGAAGTTTAAAATAAATAGTTAAATATTTATTGACGTAACAGATGTAAAAAATGTGAATTGTTACAGAAGATGTGAAGAGGACATTTTATTAAGTGGCAAGATCAAAGGTAGAAAGAAGGTTGTGTTTGTTGTGTGAGTGAGAAGTGAATGTTTGTGAGAGGAGTTGTGATTGTTTGAGATGAAGCATCAATCCAATGGTTGAAAAGAGAATAAGGGAGTTTGGATTGATGAGGTGGCTTGATCAAGGATAGAAGAGAAAGTGTGTTTGTTGTGTTTGTTTGAGAAGCAATTTAAAGGTTGAGAAAAAAGTGTGGGAACTTGGATTGGTGACATGGCTTGATCAAGGGTTAAGTTAAGAGAGAGTATGTGTGTAATTTGAATTGTATGGAGAAGAAAGTGAATAGTGAATGAATGGTGGAGAATGTTTTGAAAAGATATGAAATATCTTGGTTGGGAATGTAGGATACATAGAAGTACAACAAGTAGAAGAGAAGTATACTGTCTAAGGGAATATGAGTTGGCATTGTTGAGGATAAGGTTTGAGGTTTGTTTGGTGAAGGTTTATGTGTATAAAGGTTTTAAGATGAAGATGAAGATAAGGATGAAATCAAAGGATTGATTTGGGTTAATAATCACATTTCCAATAAGAGAGGAAAGAGTAGGCATATGTGATTATGGGATTGTTTAGGAAGAAGATGTTTGGAGTGTGTGTGGAAGAGATGAAATCACTTGTTGGGTAAGAAGGGTAAACAAGTGGTTAGGAAGATTGGGTAGAATGATTGTGTAGGAGAAGTGTGGACTTGTACACGTGAGGAATACATGTGAGTTTGTAAAACATTTGTATGGAAGTGAGAAAAGTCAAAGTATGATTAACTTTTAAATACCACAAAATTAATTAGTCATTTAGACTTTAATCCATGATAATCAACAATAGATTTGATCACTAATCATTTTAATTCAAACAAGCTAAGTGATTTGCATCTTATGTAAAGCATATCCCATAACAAGAAAGGATGCATTTACGCAAAGTAACCTTTGACTTAGTTTGACCAATAAGGGAGTACAACCTGTTACGTGATTAGGAGCAACGCATATTCGGATTAAGGTCAAATGATTACTTTTACTTGTTGGTATGTTGAGAATATGATCATACTAGGTTTAGAAAGAAGTCTCGGCCACTTAATGGTATTTATTTCATTAATTTTATTTATTTTAAATAATAAACTTATTGCAAATATGTATCACTGTTGATTGTTTAGTGGTTTATTAGTTTAGTGCTTTAGTAAGTTATAGTTTGTTTCTGTTGTGGCCTACCCGACCATGAAATCCTGGCTCCGTTACTGCTCCCAACCCGACGGTCAACATAAGGAAGGGTCTTAAACATCATTGTACTTGGGTTGTTTATCAATTTACCACACAATTCCCACAAGTATGATATTGAATCATTATAGACGGATGACACAAAACTAACCATTACAACTAGCCCTTTCAGCCTATGATAGATGCAACAATCAGTCAAAGGATAAACAAGGATTTAAGCAAAGATAACATCGAATTCATAACATTCATATTCATAAGTCATAGCAACATCATTCAAATATTATTCATGTTTCACATATTCAACATATAAGAACAAAGTACCAAACCAATAACCAATTATTCCTACAAACAACCAACATCCTAAACCCACATGAGATAACCCACGAGGCCCTCACGAACCCGCTGGAAATCAAGAACACATCGCCAAATGGTGTGTTTGGTAACGGGTTTAATATATTGAAGGAATTAGAGATTTGGTGTGAATAATCTAATCCTCATGGTATAATGTGTTTAGGTTATGGAAATATGATGTTAAAGGTCTGGAAATGGTGGCGATTCAGTGGTAATTCGTGGTAGTAGTGGTGGTTAGAGTGGTGGTGTAAAAGGGTGTTTGGATCATTGGATCCTAAGATCCTCACCACTACTTCCTCCTATCCCACTTGATTGTAAAGATTGTATATGTAAGATATTTGTTATTGAAGTGTGTGAGAAATGAGAGAAATTTCTCTCAATTTATAGGCTGGGCGAGGGCAAAAGTGCGATGCACTTCCTTGAGAAGTGCGGCGTACTTTCTTCTTTAATGCGTAGATCTTTAATGCTGAGATGAAGTGCGGCGTACTTGATGTAGAAGTGTGTCGTACTTGATGTATTAACTGCTCTTCATTAATTCGGTCTGAAGTGCGGCGTACTTTGGGTAAAGTGCGGCGTACTTGGCACATTTTCATCTCTTTGAGTTATTTCTTCGTTTAAGTTTCATATCTTCACGTATTCTTCCATTTTCTTTCACGAAACGTACCATGAACATATAATAACAAATATAGTGTATTAAGTATCAAAAGTTCTTATTATTAACCAATAAATATACATAAAAGCACTGATAACGCTTATAGAAATATGTATAATTTAAGCGTTATCAATTGTTATGATCCTAGCAAATGGAATTGGATCTTTTTTGAATTCCATCCCATCCATTCTCTTTGCCAGAAAATAGGCAAAGTTGAATGGGGTGTGTGTTTCAATGCAAAAGAGCATATATCCAACAATGATGGGCAATTATTTCTTTGCTTTAATCTCTACAAACATATTTCTGAGCAAGACTTCGGCTTAAGGTTTCAAGTGATTGTAAAGTTTTTACTTATCCCATGTAGGTGATGGGATAATTTGACAATGAAATAGTTCTTTCAAGATTATGTTTTAAACAAGAGCACCATTGTTGGAAGGTCAGTTGAGGTTGAGCTAAGGTGATAGAATCTAATTTTTTAAAAGTTAAGGGTGCTAGTTGACATGCAATAGAATAAAGTTCCAGTGTATGATATGTTTAGGATTTTGCCGAAGTCACTAAGATACCAATTTTAATCATGCCCATACATGTGAAAGCAAAGATAAATTGTGATTCTATCAAAGTAGTACTTATGGTAAAATTCTTAAATGTGATGGGGGGTAAATGGATGGTGATAGATTCACAAATGAGAGGCAATTTGTACGAGTAAAGGGTTGTTTTAGGCTAGTGGCAAATATGAAATTTTTGTCGCAATGACGACCTTCATGATAAGGACGATTTTCAAAAGGTTAGTAGGGGCTAATGTGATATCGGTAATCAACCCGTTTCATGAAATATTTTGAGGTCATATTCTTAATGAAAAACTGGATTGTTCACAATGTAAGATGGTGAATATGCTTATATTCAAGTGCGCTTATAGTGGAATACAAGGAGTTATGTGTGAATTGGAAAAAGGTTAATAACCACTGGATAATAAAGTTTTGGTACCTTTGATTCTTTAATTTTTGATGTAGTTATATCTTTTGTAAGACTAGTACACTATTGGGAAGATAATTATGCTTTGGTGATTTGAGAGGTTTAGTTAAGGTTTAGTTAGAATTGGATGATCTAGTTTCATATCTTAATTTTCACACATATACATTTAGTTCACATAAAATGAACAAGTTGACACAAATGTAACGTTTTCAACACAAGGATGAATTATGATCCAAAGTGATTTTGCTAGTGATTTTGTCTAACAAACCTTTCATGTATATCATGGGGAATAGAACATGCAATGTTATGAATAAGTCGATGTCACATATTTAAATATGTGAGGCGATGATTACCACATTATTGGCAAGGTGTAGATCAAATTTCTTGTTTATAGCACATAGGTTTGATATGTAGAATCCTAGATATGTCAACCATTGTTTGAATAATGTATTGACATCTATCTCGTTAAAACAACAATGTTGCTCAACTTCCATCACATAAGCACATAAGCTCTAAGAGCATAATTATCTCTAAAAGGGTATGCAAATGACCTCTAGACTTTTTATTCTTATTTTTGACCCCTAACTCACTAAAATCAATATCCTATGGTACATTTCATCCTTGAACAACCTCAACTAGACTTGTGCAATTTAGACTTTGGAAAATGTCATGGAAAAATCCTAAGTTTGTTTTGTCATAGACCTAAGTGTCCTCTCATTCAACTCGCTAATTACTTGTTCTATTGGGTGACCTCTAGCTTCGTTTAGACTCTTAGGATAGCCTTCATTCGAAACATTAACTTGTAATGACGACGACCCATTAAGATCTTGGACTATGGGTTCCTCGATCCTATCATCTTCTACCGAAGAAGATGAATTGGGCTCAGGCAAGCTCTCATCAAAGGTAACATTAAGAGATTCCTCAATTCTCATTGTTTCCTTGTTAAGCACTATGTATGCTTTACTAGTTTGAGAGTATCCTAAAAACACACCTTCGTATGACTTTGGGTCGAAGTTGGTGAGATGTATTTTAGTGTTAAGTATAAATACTTTACAACCAAATACTCTAAAGTACTCTAATGACGGATTCCTATTTTGAAGGATTTCATAGGGTGTTTTATTAATGAATTTTCTAATATAAACCCTATTAAATATTTAAGTTGCCGTATCTAGTGCATGACACAAAAACTTTTGTGGAATGGATTGCTTGGCTAACATAGCACGACTCATCTTTCTTAACTTGCGACGTGTTCTTTTAACAATCTCACTTGATTGAGAAGTGAACGGGCCCGACAAGTTATAATACATTCCACGTTGTTCACAAAAGCTCCCAAATTGCAATTTATCAAATTCACTACTATGATTTGTTATAATTGAAACAATAGAACAATCATGTAGGTTTTCAAGTCTTTTACACAATATTTTAAACTTATCTAAGACATCATCCTTAGACTCTACAAACACAACCCAAGTGTAATTTGCATAATCATATACAATCATTATAGTATAGAAGTTGTGTCCGTAACTTTGAATTGAAGATGGACCAAACAAATCTAAGTGTAACAACTCTAAAACCCTACTAGTTAACACTTCATTCATAGTCCTATTGTTTGCATTACCTTGACTCCCTAGACCACATGCATCACAAAAATATCTTTCAAAGCTCAACTTAGGTAAGTTCCTTACTAGCTCGTTGAAGGTTAAGTTTTGAACTAACCGCATATTGGCGTGACTTAACCTCCTATGCCAAAGCGTTGAGTTATCTACCACGAATGCAAGACAAATTTGTTGTTTGGAGTTATCTCCCAATTTGCAAGTATGTAATCCATTTCTTTTATGTCATCTAGCTAGCATTTTACCATTTTTATTAATAGTACAATCTAATGTAGTAAAGCTAACTATGCAATCATCATCACATAATTGTCCTACACTAATCAAGTTAATAGCTAGACCCTAACATGCTCAACATTGGTAATTATAATAGAGTCATGAGTAATATTACCTCCACCGAAGACCTTGCCCTTTAGGTTGCTCCCAAATACGACATGTCCACCATCATACAACTTGTATGAAGTAAACAATCTTCTATTCCTGATCATGTGCTTAGTGCAACCACTATCCACAATCTGATAGTCCGATAATAGATCGCATTTAAGACACACCTACAAGCAAATATGAATTCAAAGTCTTGGTACCTATTTTTTCTTGGGTCCATTGTGGTTAGCAAATATGGTGCCCAAGTTAACCAATCTTAGGTCTTGTAGTAAAGCACATAGTTTATGTAGGTCGTACCTTGAGAATGCGAACCACAAATTGTTTTGAAAATCATGGGAGTTTTGAAAGTTTGGTCCAACGCTCCAGGGTGTTTTTAGCCTTTGATTTAGGTAAGCGTTTTCTCTTTTTAGAAGGTTCTATGTTGATGATACGAAGACCTCTGGTTGTTTTGAAAATTTCTTCTTTCCAAAGAGTGGTTATTTTGAAAAGAAGGTCTGCGGTTATATGAGTTTGAAGGTCTCATATTTGGTGTGGGTAAGATAGGTCTAGGGTCAACTCGAGGTCGTGTGTATCAAAGTCTATTATGTGAGCTTGAGTGATGTCTTGTTTCTACTCTTGTAATAGGTGCTTGGGACCTTCGAGTGTTTGCAAAGTAAGTTTGAGGATCTATGGGTTTAACAAAGCTTTTTGAGGAATTTTGATTTTGACTTTCTTTTACAAACACTATTGGTTTGTTTGGACTTGCGAAAGTGGTTTTATCACTTTTAGAAAATCCAAGACCTTCCTTATCTTGAGACATCCTTTGATGACTTATCATATCGTCCAAGACAATGCTACTCTTTTTAATATTTTGAAAAATTCAATGCCTTATCTTGAAGTTTAGAAACATTGCATTTTAAAGAGTCAACCTCTTGTGTGAGTTCAACATACTTTTGACAAGGTTCAACCACTTCTTTGTCATTAACAAGTTTCTTCATTTCAATTTCAAGATCATTTATTTTAATGGAAAGTTTTGAGTTCTTATCTTCAAGAGTACATTTTTCTTTTAAAAGTTTTTCAAAAGTTTTAGTAAAGTCCTTGTTAAACCTTAGGAGTTCGACATTCTCCTTTTGCAAATCAATAATATTTAAATCATAATTAGAGCTAGATGGTTTGAATACTACATCTTGAGAGTCGATTGACATGAGACATGTTGCGTCATTTTGGTGTTCGTCGCCGTCTTCACTATCGCTCCATGTTCCTCCAACAAAAGCCTTATTCTCCTTTGGCTTTCTACATTAACTAGCAAACTCCTTTTTGTTTTGAGCTTTCACCACCTTCGTTCCTAAACTAGTATCGCGATTTTTACCAAATCAATTACCACCATTACTAAATTGATTTCCACGTTTGAACCAATTACCCATGTGGAAGAATTTACGAAAGTTCATAGCCATCATGTTGAATGCTTCGGCTTCTTCATCTACGTCTTCATCACTTCCTCCTTGACTATCACTATCGTCACTAGTTTGTTTCCTAGTGACTTTAGCCTTAAGAGCTAATGACTTGACCTTTTCATTAGTAGTCTTGGAAGTGGTATGTGCTTAATTACACATATCTTTTGCCTATAAAAACATGCCTAAAATGACCAAAATATACCAAAAATACATTGTATTTATGTGTTTTGTGATTTATGATTGTGCAGGTAATGAATATTCACTAAAGGACAAAATCAAGCCAAAACAGACAAAACCGAGCACGGGAATAGAAAGAGCGTGAAAAGTCAAAGTCAAAGTCAACATAAAAGTCAACCAAGTCAAAATCAAAAGTCAAAGATGAAGCTAAAACTGAAGAAATGCTTAATGGGCCCACTCGTACCCATCTAATGGGCCGGGTCAGCCCATTAATACATTTGAAGACAAGTTATAAGCCTTTTAAAGCTTTTGGGCCCAAAATACAAATCTGGCCCAACTGCTATTAACAGCCCAACAAGCCAATGGCCTGTTAAGACTTAACAGCCAACCATTACTGCTGTTAGTCTTATATCACCACAAGGACTAACATGGATAGTCCTCAAGGACTGTCCATGCTATATCACTTATCAAACTGGGGGACCAAAAGTGTTAATTCCCCAAACCTTTACCCTGTATCACCAAAACAGTTACAATCCTCCACTTCAAACCTTCGCGCCCTTTTTGCCTAAACAGGGTCGTCTTCCCCTGACCCCCTGCAACTCCACGACAAACCCATCACCATCCCAACATAACCCACCATAAACAAAACGCACCATGACAATCCTCCCATTTTAGTGTTCCGTTGGAATAAATCATGGGCTAAGATTTGAAGGCTTGGTTGAACATGAATTTTGGATGGCTTGATTGTAATGACGTGAATTCCACTCACATCAAGGAAAAACACACTCTTATCCTTCACACAGAACTAGCACACCTTGAAGAACCCAAGACCTAATTTTCTTCTATAAATAGGACTCATTGTAGCCTTGAAAGGCATCTAGTTTTACTTTTCAACTTATTTAGTTAACTTTTAGCTTATTGTATTTAATTCAAATGCCTTGTATAATCTTTTTTAAAGTTATAATGAATTTGAACGTTTAATTTTGTGTTAAAATTCAACTTTTTAGTTAATGTCTACATTGTGTTTAAAAGTTTTTCATAAGCTCATATAAGCTCTTGTTTAACTCTCTTATAAGCTGTTTTATACTTAAACAATGAAAACTTTCTAGTTTTTGGTTGTTTAAGTCCTTTTACTAAAAATCACCAAAAATCTCAAAAAAGCAATAGAGCATGGTATATTGTGGATGGCCATGGGTTAGTGCTTATGTGGATAAGCTATAGGATTGTTTTGAAAGTGATTTGGGTCTTTGAATCATACTCAAAAGCTCTGGATAACTTGTGAGTTTCATTTTACAATTTTTGTCAAAAAGTGCTTGTTTACTGTTTGCTTATTTGAACTGCTTATCTCTGCTTATTTATTGTTACTATCTGCTTATTTATGTTTGTTTATGATGTTTAGTGCTTATTTTGCTTAGTTTATAGTTTGAATCTCATTTGTGCAAGTTTTGTCTAAAATCTGTCTTACATAGCTAAAAAGTAGCATTAGTGATTAGCTTGTTGTTCTTGCTTGTTTGATTGTTAAAATCTGTTCATTAGGTTAATTATTAGCTTAAAAATATCTGGTATCTTAAGTTTTAGTTTTAAAAATCAGTTTACCAAGTTTAAAATGGTGGTTATGAGTTTAAAGGGGTGTTTGGGTTAAGAGGCAAAGTGGGTCAAACTGTGTTTAAAAAAACTGTTTGGGTCACTAAGCTAACTTATGCAAGTTTTTTTTAGTCATTCTAATCTATTTTTAAGAGTTTTAAAGTCTTAAAGTGAGTTTTTAGGTTTTATCTATAAGGTACTAAAATCTGTGGTTCAAAAACAGTTTTATATAGCTTATTTGATTAAGACTTTTAAATTTGCTTTTAAGTGTTGTTTTGGTGTTGTTATTAGTGTCAAAATGCAGTAGAATTTGGTTACCATAAGTGTGCATTTGCTAGTGTGGTTTTGGTTAAAATCTGTCAAAGTTATCAAGTCTATTTTTAAAGTTTTAAAATGCCAGTTTTCAATTGCAAATTCAGATAGGTTAATGCTAGTTTTAGCTTTTGAAATTTCAAACATAAGTAGTTTGTAGTTCTAAATTAATCTGTTTTAGCTTATTTTATATTTTGAACTTATTTTACTAGCTTAAAATCAAGGCTGCAAAAGCCAATTTGTCATGGCCTATATGTTTTTCAGCTTTTTCATTTAGCTTTTTCATGGCCTATATGTTTTTCAAACTCCTTTTTCTTTGCTGATTCTTGAAGCCCATAGGATAAGTTTGATCTTCATATAAGCTACTAAGCCATAAGGATAGCTTATGGCTTTTGAAAATTAGCTTAAAAGTAGCTGGTTAGCCCTTTTGAACTGTTTTTATTGCATTCTGACTTAATGCTTTTCAGACCTTTTAGCTTATTTTCCTTGTTCATTAGTGCTTATTTAGGTTTAGTAACCATCTGTTTAGCTTACTTTTTCATTTCCAACTGCTTATTATGTCTTAATCATAGTTTATAAGTAGCTTTTAAGTCCTTGTTTACTGTCTTGTTTAGTAGCCTGTTTTAACAAGCTTTTTAAGTGCCTTTCTGCTTATCTTATTTGCTTATTTTTGTTTATAAATGCTTTTTAGGTCTAGCTAGTTATTTGTCTTAGCTTATTTGCCTTTCCCTTGTGCTTATTAGTCCAATAATAGCCCTTAGTTTAGCCCTTTATAACTTAGTAAAAAAGGCTTAAACTGCCACTTTTTCTTTTTGCTTATTCCTAGCTTATTTTCTAGTTTTGAAAAAAGTATCTTTTTTTAAAGTTAATCCTTTTTGCTTATTTTATAAGTTTTAAAAAAAAGAGAAAAAATGTTTTCTAAAAAAGAGAGGTCACAGGGGTCGAACCTGTGACCTCCCCCTTCTATAACAAGCACCTTAACACACACACACTCAACACCATCTGCCCTTGGGTCTTTTGTGTTTAAAACTCTACACAACTTTTCTTTTAAAGCCTTTTAGCCTTTCAGCTTTATTTAGCTTATTTCCAGCTTATTCCCTTAAGCTGTTTACTCCGTTTTATTTTTCATAGGATTAGCATAGTATAAAGTACTTTTCATAATTTTTTCAGATTTTTCCAAAGTATTTTAGTATTTTTAATCAATTTTTTTGATTAAAACTGTTTTTAATTCATAATAAAAAATATAAAAGTCAAAAAAATATAATTCTTTTTAAAAAAAATTCTTTTATCATTTAGGAGTTATAAAAATTAAATTTTCATTTGTAGGGTTAAAATTTTAGAATTTAGTTTTTTAAAGAACGGGTTTTGATTCCCGTTATCGTTTTTTTGTGTTCTAGCTTTAATTGCCTCCGTTCTAGTTTGCCTTTATTTATTTTAGCATATTATTAGTAGAAATAGATAACCAAATCCAATTTGTGATATTCAAGCATTGTTCCACAAACGTTACCTTGATGTTCAAATTTGCACCTCGTCGGGACACGACCCGGGAAGGTTTTTAGGGATTTTACTTTGGGTAAAAGTAATTATCCTTTTAAAAGCCTTACGAAATTCTTATTATTGATATTTGTGAG
>BQNB010057581.1:0-38151 GCA_026074375.1 Tanacetum coccineum | reverse complement strand
TATTTTATTATTATTATTACTTTTCTTATAAATATTATAATTATTATATTATATTATTTATTATTGTATTATTTTAATTATTATTATATTAGTTTTTTAAGTTTTATACAAAATTGAATTTGAATTCCATTACGTTTCGAGTCAACCAAACAAATCGACAGATTACAACACATTACATCCATTTGAATTATAATTACATCAAATTACAATTCATTTCAAAAATTACAATTCCTTCAAAAATATTCTGTGAACCAAACGCCCCCTTACTCTCTCCGTCTCATTTTTATTATTCACGTTTTTTATGAGATGTCCTAATTTAATTGTTCATTACTAAAAATAGATAGAGAAGTTTGATTAAGTTTACTATATTACCCTTAATTTAAATTATTATTACAAACTTTAAAGAAAAATTTAATTAATTAGTAAGGGTAAAACTGTCATTCTGCCAAAAAGTAAGAAAACGTAATAATAAATGCATTTTTCTTAAACTATGTGTTTTTTGTCGAGAGACAATAATATTGGGACGAAGGAGTATGAAAGTTGTACTAATAATTACTACCTCAGTCCCAAAATTATTATTTCCAGACTAAAAACACACAACTTAAGAAAAACATTATTATTACAGTTTTCTCTTTCTTACTTTTTGCAGAATAACAGTTTTACCCTTAACTAATTAATTTAAAAAATTCTTTAATGTTTGTAATAAAAACCTCAAGTGAGGGTAATATGGTAAACTCAAACTAAATTCTCTATCTAATTTTGTAAGTGGACAATTATTTTAGGACAACTCAAAATGGAATAATAGACAATAATTTTGAGACAGATAAAATGAAATGAATTAAATTTGGAATGAATTACAATGTGATCAATTGTATTCTCATGTAACTAGGATATGAGTGGTTTAGAACTTGTTAGTTGGTATCTATAGCTTATTACTATTCTCGATAGTGAGTGGTGTAGAAGATCTAAAAACTTGTATTATTGGTGAGGTACGGTCTTATTGACTTCTTTGAAGTTTATAAAACTTCAAGCCTCAAACAACCGAGTGGTGTAATAATCTAATTGATGATGAATACAATAAGTAGATGGAGATAGATAGATAGATAGATAGATAGATAGAGATGAGGGGGGGGGGGGAGACATCACGATATATACTGGTTCGGGATAGGGGTTTATATCATTCATATGTCCAGTTGTGAATCCACGACACCTAAACCGTATTACAACTTCGCTCCACCGATATGCACTAAGATCGGCGCTCACTAATAAGACCTACTCCTTACGGTATTTCGCCCTCGGTATCCAACCCTAAGAACCCGTGATTCGACTTTTCTTCTAAGATAACTAAGATCAACTAGAACCACTAAGAACTTTCCTTTGGAAGCTCACTAAACCCCAACTAGATCCACAATGATCTAGGCTTGATCACTAAGATACAAGACTTCCCTTACAATGAATATTGAATAGAAAGTTGATTGTTTAAATCAAGTCCTAACCTAACCTAGAGACTCGATTATAATAGAAAAGGTATGAGAAAGAAGACCCTCGACTAATAACACACATGTGTGGATTAGGTACTTTTGTGTCTCTCTTGCGGAGATGTGTTCTTCAATAGATGATAGAATGAGAAGATTAAGAACACAAGAGGTGACAGACTTAGTGGATAGGAGAAGAGAAAAGGAGAGAAAGAATGTTTGGCAAGAGGTGAGGAATACAATAACCAAGAGGGGGTATTTATAGGCCAAAAACCAAGTTGGACATTTTCGAACAACCAGTGGCGCGCTGACCCACGCGCCAGCGCGTCAGAAACCCGACTCGGGTTTTTCCGGTTTTTGGCGTTTTAGCTACCCGCTCTTGCTAAACCTCCAATTGTACTTCACGCTTTGACCTTTCCATCATTCTTACACTCAAAGTCAAACAACTCAGATAACCGTTTGATAAAAACGTTTGTAAATTAGTTTAAAAGAAGATTTGGGGATGTTTGTGCAATATCAAAGAGATAGAGAAGAACTATTGGACAAAGAGTGTGTTTGGGTATTCCTAACATGAATATGGTTTAGTTAGGAACTAACCATGGTCAGTTTGATGAGTTGGCAATGTTAAGAGAGAAAGGAATATGCTAAGGAATATTCTAAACTTGGTGAGGAAGTGTGGATGTTGTGAGAGGGCGAATTTGAAATTCAAATTCAAATTGAATTAGGCATGTAGGATAAAGGTTGGAGGTGAGTTATCATGATGTAATGGTGTGATGTGATAAAAGGGAGCCTATGGCTTGGGATTCAAATTTTGAATTCAAATTTGAAATGTTGAGGACAAGGATAAGGTTGTGAGTTAGAAGTGAGTTGGAGTAAGTTGGAGCGAGGTTTTGTAACGATGAGATAGTTTAAGGTGTATATAAGTGAGCCTAGCATTTAAGATACAAGATTCAAATTTGAAATGTTGAGGACAAGGATAAGGTTGTGAGTTAGAAGTGAGTTGGAGTAAGTTGGAGCGAGTTGGTAAAGATGTGATGTTGATGTGATAGAAGTGAGCCTAACATTTAAGATTCAAGATTCAAATGTTAGGAAGGGTGAGTTGGCATAGTGTGTGAGGGAAGCTTTGGTGAGGATTTGAATTCAAATGTGAGTGTGTGTATAGGAGAAGTGTATGGAGGAAGCTTTGAGCGTGTGTGTGAAATTTGAATTTAAATGAATGAGTGTGTGTGTGTGTGTGTGTGTGTGTGTGTGTTGAGATGAAGAAGAAAATGAATAGGGATTTTGTGGTAGAGAATGTTGAGATGTGATGTTTAGGATCCTATGTTAGAATGTTGGGGGACAAGAAGTACAACAAGGTACAAGGTGCAAGGGAATGTGAGTTATCCCATATGGGTGTGTTTTGGGGAAGTTTTAAGTGAGGAAGGTTTATGCTTTATGGTTGTGAAGATACGTGATGAAGATGATGAAGGTGATAATTAAAGGATTGATTGGATAAATAATCACATTGGCAAATGTGATTATGAAATGGTTTAGAAAAGGAATGTTTATAGTGTGTTTAAGGTGTGGATAATCATTTGTTGGGTAGATGAGATTAAAAAAATGATTAGGAGAATGTTTATAGGAGAGTAATTGAGGTGTAGGTGACATGTGAGAAATACATGTAGGAGTTTGTAAAATATTTATATAGAAAAAGGTAGGAAGGTTCAAAGTAAGATTAACCTTCAATTACCACAAACTCAAATAGTCATTTAGACTTTAATCCATGATTATCAACAATGAAATTGATCACTAATCATCTTGATGCAAACAAGCTAAGTTCTTTGTATCTCAAGTAAAGCAAATCCCATAACGGGAAAGGATGCATTTACACAAAGTGACATTTGACTTAGTTTGACCAATAAGGGAGTAAGAATCGTTACGTGATTAGGAATAACGTAAATCTAGATTTAGGTCAAATGAATACTTTTGTTTGATGGTATGTTGAAAGTATATTCATACTATATTTAGAAAGAAGTTTTGGCCTTGGTTAGAGGCAATTTAATAAAATGTTTGAGTTGACGTTTTGTTTAAAACAAGTGGATTTGTTTTTTTGCTCCTCTCTAAGTATAAACCTCATTTGGAGTGTTTCTAAATGCTCAAATATCATGTACATACCTTTATTGAAGTTTCAACATGTGTCGAGTAAGAGGAAAGGCGACAAAAAAATATGTAAAATCGGGACAACCCTCGGCGCGCTGACCCACGCGCTAACGCGTTATTGGCGCGACATGAGTAAACTCCTGGTTTTCCTGATTTTGGCTATCGTTTGTTATTTTAATTGTTGAAAACATTTATTTGTCATCATTAAAAGATAAAGGAGATCTTAGTCAATGTTGCACCAACACTCTTGATAAATGGCAATCCGTGATGGTAGGTAATAACAATCACCTAAATCGAGAGGGTAACCATCATGGTAATCATAGACTCCGTCCTCACAACTATGAATTCTTTAATAATCAATCTTTCTGTAGGACCTAAGCTATATCATTTCCACTATCAAAACCATATAGGACGAGCCATATTATGAGAAGAAAAGAGAGGAGGAGTTTAGAGAGAGAAAGTAGAGAAAGAAAGAGAGATGGTTGATTTCTAGCAAATGTGAAAGATTACAAATGAGAACCAACACCCTCTCCACACTTGGAGAAGGGTATTTATACTTCCTATGGGCCGGCCTTATAAGGATTTTGTTGTGCCGTAGGTTTTTGTTCTATTAGATCGGGCTTGGGGGTTGCTTTGGGCTTTAGCCCGATACATGTGTAATATTAGATTAATATTACGAGCCCCATACCTATTCCTAGCCTATTATAACGTATTGTGAATAAAGACCGAGCTTCCATTTTTGACTCAATATTTTGTGGCTAACAATCTCCTCCGAAGCGAGGTCTCCTACTGATTTCGAGCTTCCATGTTCATGATCTTAGGTTTCTTGAGATTGCTTTGTCGTTGAGATCTTGAGTAATGTTCTTGGACTTTATCTTTGTTGTAGGATTGTTTCTTCATGTTGTGTGATCTTTGATCTAAAGCCTTTGTCAATGTCTTTTGACTTTGTCTTTAGTTTCGAGTTCTTTAAATCTTTTCTTTGTTTGTCTTTGTCGTCTTTGCCATTTTGCAATCTTGTGTCTTGACCAACATGCTCATACTTTGCATCATCTTGAAATCTTGCTAACAATCTCCCTTGACAACTTTTGTCTTGAAAATCTTGATTTCATTAAGGAAGATCTTGAATATCAGAGTTGCGGAAGTCTTTGTCTTTGTTTGAACTTTAGCTTTCTTGATTCTTGAATCTTGATGCCAAATGTAAGTCTTTAAAGCTTGAGTATGAGCATGTGGTAATGAATCCGACTCTGCTAGAATGAGGTTGTAACATCGTCGCTAGTACCTGCAATTTAGTGTTAGTGATAAACAGCAGATAGGGACGAATATGTCTTTGTCATTCGTCATGATTTGGTTACATTAACCTCCGGTTCCATGGGGACCGTTTTACAGTATGAATATTATACCTGTGATCAGGTAGATTCAATTTAAGAGGAATCTCCTTGACAGGGTTTCCAGCTCAAGGTGTTAGATCCTCTAACGCAGATGCATTAGATTCACCGTACTTGCTTGTTCTTATTACCGGAACGTCTCAAAGCAGACAACACGGTAATAGTGAATCAGATAGTTACTATCTTTCTGATTGAGTTATCAATTTATTTACTGGACCAAAATCGATATCCACTTGACACAAGCTTGATTCATATAGAATCTCGCAAGTCACCTACCGCAGTACTGTTTGATGATGACACTGGAAGGATTTCCATTCGTCACTGTGAATACTAAAGAGTATCACTCTGAATGTTCTGGCAGAATCACAAGGATAATGCGTAGGACTCTTGTTAACATCTTGTGAACTTAATGGTGTTCAACAAGTGTTTGTCATGAAAAGTGTTCTAATGAGATTTATTTATTGATCTCTTGGCTCTAGACTCTATTAATGTGTTTTGGTTTTAGTAATCGGAGGCTAGAGCATACTGCCACCTATTCAATATCAAATAACTCGGAGTGAGAAAGTCAATAGAAGTCGTGTTGATCTTCGTGACAAATGAGACAATTATCTTTTGAGAGAAACTTGAATGGTTGGGAAGGGTTGTACATTGCATCACTGGGTCCATGATGTCTTGTCTTCAATACCAGAATTCATCTTTGTGAAAACCGATAGTATATGTATTGACCCGGTTTCTGCCTAAGGGTGTGTGGAGGGCTTCATTATTTTCACTCTTTATCTATACATTTCTTTTTAATTCTTCAACCCCTTCAATGCTTACGAAGACATCATTACTAACACCTTGTTGTGATTGTTCCAGTGTTAACTCATGTCTTAGTCAGCATTATTCCTGTTTCTCATTCTTCTCCAAATCATACCTAAGGACTGTTATTTCTAACTATGGAGTGTCCTTGGATAGATCCCTCCGGTTTTGGTTGGATCATAGGACTAATTCCTAACCACCTATGACTTCAGAATCGTCGTGAGTTAATAGGTTGTTGGGTATAAGATCGTAACCATAAAACCATTTGAAAATCAATCAAAGTGTTTGATAAAATTATCAAAATGTATAACACTTTGAAAGTTTCATCTTTTGAAAAAACTCCCCCTTCATATGTGCATTGATAATCAAAAGTGTTTTGCACATGTGGGTAGAAGTATAAAGCACTTTGAGTCTTTAGATCACTTATTATTAGCTAGATCACATTTTGATCACATTTTAATCACATTTCTTCCCTTATTTTAAATACTAATACACTTAGTCTTTGAAATACCAAGTGATTAAAATTTGTCTTGAAAATTCTGTGAGGAGAAAAAGTTATTAGCATGAATTGTGTGGAACTATTTCTTCTTGCTCCCCCTAAATTTTACATATGTTTGTCACCAAATAAAATGATACCAAGTTGTAAAAAGGATATAAAATTGAGGTAGAGGCAGTGTTGAGCACACAATTTTAAAAGATTATGAATTGTTAATAAATTCTTGAAAAATTATGCTCAAACACTGGATCATCTTATAACAAACATTCTATTGAGTTGTCATTATTATTACGGAGTTGTTATTAAGAAACTTTTTATAATGTTTTGAATACATAAGAATTGTCATGTGATGATGTATCCAAAAACATTAAAACGTTGGTTTTCGAAAAACTCCCCCTCAACAATTGACTCATTTAAAAAAAATGAAACCACTTGTTAAAATGAATGTCTGAAAACACTGTGAGGGAAGAAGTGTTGAACACATAATTTTGAAAGATTTTGAATTATCATTGAAAAATTCTTGAAAAATTGTGTTCAACTTTTGAAAAAACCATATGTTAGAAGACTTCTCTTCTAACGGTAAGGATAAATGTACTTATTTGTACACTAACCTTTTCTTGAGCTCAAAACTTTGAATGTCTTGTAGAAACCGCTCAAGACCGAGAAAATTAAATTTCTCGTTGTTATGATAAGTTATTATCTTTTTAGATAAACTTTCCTTTGTTTGAAGTCCGGGTTATGTAATGATTTGCACATAACCCATAAAGAAAAATTAGAAATGACATGTTTTGAAACGTTTGAACCCTTGCTCGAACTTCATTTACACACCCGTGACAATATTAATCGACATTTTTAGGCACGTAAATGTCATCGATTCCAAGAGACATGTCGAGAAGATTTTTTTTGGTATTTTTTGAAATATTCTGATTTTGTATGTGCTTTTTGAAATTTTATATTTTTATATTTGGTTTTTATAGGTTCTATATTTTTTTATTTTGCTTTTTTAAAAATATTTACATGTCGATGTTTGATGAAATATTAAGCAAATTCATTTGCTAGAACCTCCAGTTCTGCTGGAGTCAATAATCTCATACCAATTCGTCTAACAAGATACTCAAACCTTTCTTGTGAAAGAGCTTTCGTAAACATGTCAGCTAATTGGTATTCAGTTCTGACAAAGTACAAATCAATGATACCACGTTCAACCTGTTCCTTGATAAAGTGGTAGCGGACATTGATGTGCTTGGTACGGGAATGATACACGGGGTTGCATGAGATTGCTATGGCTGACTGAAAGTCACAGTACATTGGTATTTTGTTGTAATCAAAGCCATAATCTTTAAGTTGTGTCCTCATCCACATTACTTGAGCACAACTCGCGGATAACGCCACATAATCTGATTTAGTTGAAGACATTACAGTGCAATCCTGTTTCTTTGACATCCAATTGACTAACTTATCACCTAGGAACTGTATTCTTATAGATGTACTTTTGTGTGTATCAAGACAACCTGCGTGGTCGGTGTTTGAAAAAGCAGTTAGTTCAAAACCAAAATCCTTCAGATACTAGAGTCCCATATTAGTGGTTCCCTTTAAGTACCGAAATATCCTTTTAACCTCTTTGAGGTGCTTTTCCGTTGATCTAGCTTGATAATGTGCACAGTAGCATACTGCTTGCACAAAATCTCTGGTCTACTGGAAGTCAGATACATGAGTGACTCGATCATACTACGATATCGTGTTTGGTCAACGGGTGTTCTACTCAAGTCTGCATCCATCTAAGGTTTAGTAGCCATTGGTGTACCAATGCTATCACATTTATCCATATCATGCCTTTTGAGAATCTCAAAAGCGTACTTGGCCTGATTGATAAAGATACCTCTTGGGGATTAGTGGATCTGAAGTCCTAAAAAGAATTTCATTTCCCCTATTAAAGACATCTCAAATCTACAGTGCATTAGTTTTTCAAATCTATTAGAAAAATTTGGGTTTGTAGACCCGAAAATAATGCCATCGACGTAAATTTGCACAATTAGAATGTCCTCCCCGTATCTTATCGTGAATAAAGTAGGGTCAATAGTACCTTTGGTAAAACCTTTAGAGCTTTCCTTATGCCAGGCTCTTGGAGCTTGCTTCAATCCATATAGAGCTTTCCTTAAACGGTAAACTTTCTCTGGATGATCAGGATTAACGAACTCGTCTGGTTGAGCAACATATACCTCCTTCTTTAGTGGACCATTAAGAAATGCTGTTTTAACGTCCATCTGGTAGATTGGAAAAGATTTGTGTGCAGCGTAGGCTACAAAAATCCGAACAGCTTCCAAGCGAGCAACTGGAGCAAAGGATTCCTCGAAATCAATACCCTCTTCCTGACCATACCTCTTAGCTACAAGTCATGCCTTATTGAGAATTATGATATTTTCTTCATCTTTTTTGTTCTTTCATAACCACTTTAGTTTGATCACATTCTTTCCAAAGGGTTTGTCGACGAGTTCCCAGACTTGGAGTCTGTCAAATTGATGAAGCTCATCCTGCATTGCCTCGATCCATGCGAAATTAGCTATTGCCTCCTTAATGTTTTTCGGTTCAGCAGTACTTACAGTTAGTGCGAACATACACATTTCAGGATCTGTTGCAAGTTGTCGTCTGGTCTGCACTGGCTTGGATGGGTTTCCACAAACTTGTTCTAACGGGTGATCTTTAGTCCATCTGTGTTCAGATTGGTGACGTTGGTAGAATGTATGCATATTTGAATTATCAACATTGCATGAGGAAGACTCAGCAATTTCTTGTACCGGTGTACAGAAAGGGTTGATAAATTCATAAGGTTCAAATCGTGCATCTTCTGCTTGATTATCGTTGTTTTCCTCAGCATGAACAGTTGTTGTTGGAGTGATTGGGTCTGTTGTAGGTTGAACATTCGCTGGAGGTTGTGTGTCTTGTTGTTGAGAATTATCAAAGAGAGAGAGAGGAAGACTTGGAGACACTTGTATTACCGGCAGTGAAGCATTCATCGTACAAAGGACTAAAAAGAAGATCCAACTCTTGTAGTGACGGTGCATCTGTATCTGCTGGAGGAGAAACAATTAGAACCAGCTTTGAACTTGAAGGTTCATTGTTGTGGTCTTGAATGTCGAGTTCTGAATGGTTATGATCAGAAGTCTTTTATAGTGGGGGCACGGGGCCATAGTTTTCATAATCTGACGCCTTTGACAATTCCTTGATTTCAAGTTGATATGAATGGATTCAACTATCAATCTGGTTCTCTTGTTGTAGACTCTATATCCTTTTGAATGAGTAAAGTATCCTACCAAAATGCATGGATCCCCTTTTTCTTTCATCTTGTCAAGGTTTTCACCATCTCTGGTTATGTAACAAGTGCAATCAAAGATGTGAAGGTGTTTAATAGAAGGATTTTTGCCATTGATGATGTGATATGGTGTCTTTTCGTGTCTGGGGATGATGAGAGATCTATTCTGAGTGTAACATGCGGTTGCTATAGCTTCTGCCTAAAAGAATAATGGAAGTTTAGAAGCCGAAAGCATTGTTCGAGCAGCCTCAACCAGGGTACGGTTTTGTATTTCGACAATGCTGTTCTGTTTAGGTGTTTGAGGAGTGAAAGTTTGATGTTCAATGTCTTCTTCTTTAAAATAAGCATGTAGTGTCTTGTTTAAGAACTATGTGCCTCTTTCAATTCGAACAGTAATCACTTGAGCTTAAAGATTGGGTTAAATCATCTTGAGAATGTCTTTAAGTACTTCTGGTGTTTCATCCTTTGTTCTTTGAAAGAGAGTCCAAGTGTATCGAGAATAGTCGTCAACGATCACCAGAATGTATTTCTTTCCATTGATGCTTTCAATCCGCATTGGACCACATAAGTCTATATGAAGCAAATTTAACCGTCCTTTGGAACTTGGAACAGTTTTTGTCTTGAAAGTACTTCGCTTTGCTTTACTCAAATCACAAGATGAACACAATTGATCCTTGACAAATTTCAACTTTGGTAAGCTGTTCACAATATCCTTCTTAGAAAGCAGATTGATGGTGTCGAAGTTAAGATGAGAAAGTCTATGATGCTATAACCATGCTTGAGTTGGTGAAGCCTTTGCCAAAAATAGATTGGAGATGGTGAAGATATCTCTTGAAGAGAGATTGTGTAGAGATCAGATCCACGATTACCCGTAAGTAGGTCGTTTCCCTGAAGATCTCTCACGAAGCAAGAAGATTTCTGGAATGCAACCTCTAAATCCACATCACAAAATTGACCAATCGAGAAGAGATTGTGATTGAGGCCTTCGACGTAATAAACCCTCTTGATCGTGATATTTCCTTGAACCAAATCCCCGTAACCAAGAATTAGTGCAAATCGATCATTCCTGAACCGTACTGTACCCAGATATTTTTCAACAAAATTGCACAACAGCTTGAGATTGCCCGTCATATGTTTTGTGCATCCAGAGTCAACAATGAATAGGATAAGTTGCACAATCTGCAAGAGAATTAGAAGACGATGGAACATTTGACAAATTGGATCCTAAAGTGTTTGTGAGTTTCAAGACATTTGTTATCCTAGATGCATTGTCTATGGTGGGACTAATACTTGTATTCACATCTTCTTTCCTAACTTTAGGCACCCATTTCATTTTTGTTTTAGGAACCCATTTATATCCTGATGGGCATTGTTTTCCTATCCACCATTTCCACGCCTTACTAGTTTTCTCATAAAGCATCTTGTAGTAACTCTTGGATTTCTGGATAGTGGAGTCTGATGCAACTGTTTTCTTAGGGGTTGTTGCAACAGATTGGTTCACTTTTCTTATGGGTTTTCTAGGTCTAATTAGCACTACTTGAGGCTTCTTAGATCTAGCATTCACGTCTTTCAAAAATTTAGAAACACAAGCATCATGATTCGAATTAAACACACATTTTCCACAAGTAACACAAATAGTATTAACTTTCGAAGTTCTAGACTTTAAACTGTCATTACAAGTAGTTACAAACTTTGTTTTATTAGAAACACTAAAAATCCTATGGTGGTCTTCTACTTCCATCTTCTTAGACTTCACTTGACGATTGTTTTGCACGACCTTTTCTTTCATTTGAGTGCTCTTAAGCTGTGGCCTGTTAACACAAGTTTTGTGAATTACTCCTGTAGAGGTAGACACGCGAGGATTCGTATTCCTAAACGTTTGAGGCAACTAAGGTGCTCTAGTTTGTGTTGTCCTAGTGTCAATTTGATACAATCCTGGTTGAATCACATTTGTGTTTCTTATAGCTTTTCTTGCTGTTTGAGGTAAACTCTGTGTATACTGGTTATGATAAACCTTCTGAAACATTAGTTTTGGTAACCAACTTTGCCATTGAAAAACTATTTCTCTTAAGAGAGTCTGAAAAAGGAGCCACTTTGCCTAAAACTGATGGTTTTGGAATCCTAAGAGCACTTGGTTGTCGAACAACAGATGGTTTATCAAACTTAGTATCTACAGATTTTCCTTTACATTTCTCAATGAGTTTCTTTAACTCACTTATTGCGATGTTCTTGTCTTGCAATTGAGCTTTCAAATCTTGTATTTCAAAATATTATTCTCGTTCTATAAGAAATACAGTTGATGCTTTTTCTTTGCAAACTGTTACATTTTTACTTTGTTCTTGACAGTGTTGTAAAGCAAGTTCAAGAGAAATCAAGTGTTTTTCTAGTTTAGTACAACTTCGTAAAAGCTCGTTGTAAACTTCTTTACTAACATTTTTAGTTTGTTTAGAAAGCTTTTCCGCAAGACATTCATATTCTTTGACTTTATGAACATATAGGCATTGCAATTCATTATATGCATCTAAATCAGATAAAGAATGCAAATAATAGCACATAACATCCTTTGAAACACACTATTGGAGAAGTAGATCATATATGTTTAAAAAATCAGCTTTGTTAGATCCAAGTTCATCAATCTCTTTTTCAAGTGATTGTACGTACTTTAAATCCGCAAACATCTCTTGTTTAAGTTCACTTACAAATTTGAAACTATCATTTTGTGTCTTTAGTGAAAGAGGCATCAAACAATTTTTTAAAAGCACGGTCATATCTTTAGTAGTTGGTGCATGAAATTTATCTTATGTTTGTTTTTCCCAAGCTAAATCACAAATTTCTATGAAATGATTTATGTTATTATTCATGACATTATAAGGTTGTCTACTCTTGCTTATTGACTTTCCTATATGTAGAAAACCAATGTTTTTAACAATGTGAGGTTTAGTTTTTACAAAAGATTTTCTCTACATTTTCTTTCGAACTTCATTTGCTGTGTGCCAACTGATCAAGATATTCCCGTGATGGTGGTTTAAAAATTTCATACAGACTGGTTTTATATGTGTAGTCGTATGGTTTCACTTTGTCTTTATTCAATTTTGATCTTCTCTCTTGTTCAAGAGTCAATGTCTCTTCCCTATCAGGGGGAAATATGTTTGCAAGATCAGATTTGTCATATGGGATCTCATACAAACATGGCTTTTCAGATTGAGGTTTCTTAAGGTATATAGGATTTGCAAAAGTCGGTCTTCCATTATATGTTGAGCCTTTGGGAGCTAACATATGAATGGTTTGAATTGATTGATTTCATTTATAAACAATTTCGTTCAAAAACTGTAATTGCTTTTCCACTGCAATCAATTTGTCAAGATCGTTTCATTCCTTAAGTTTCAAATCATTTATTACCTTATTTTTCTCTTTAACAAGACCTTCATAACTTGATTTTGTTAAAAGACTCTGTTTGATTAACTCATCATTTTTCTCTTTGACAACAAAAATTTCATATGCTTTCAATTTCAATCCTTCTTTTATGTCATGTTCTTTTTGAGCTAATAATTCTAGAGTTTCTTTTAATTTGAGTTCAAGTGTGTCATTTTAAGATGTACGGTCTTTGAAAATTTTGTACTTCGCAAGCTCAACCTCTTTATCATGAAGTGCACCTAAATATATATCTCGAGTTCTATTAGACTCCCCAAGAGTTCTATTAGTTTCCTTAAGAGTAGATTTGCACTCTTTCAATTCTTGAGCAAGTGATGCGTTTGATTGCTTTAATTGCTTTTGAATCTTTTTGTTTTCTTCAATATCAAGTTGTAAATTTACAATTAAAGTAGCAAGCATAACACGCTCATCATCACATTCTTTAGCATTTTGGTCAGCCTGATTATCGTTATCACACATATTTAATGAATCAGGAATGATATTACTATAAACCTTTTCCACTACATATGTGTTATTAATGGATTCAGGTTGCTCAGAATGTTGTCTTTCATTGGCAATTACATTATAGTTAGCATTGTATTTTACCTTTTCTAATGGCTCAGCATCAGATCCTGAGTCTGCAGGTAAGACCTCCTGAATCTATGCCATGAAACTGTAATGCGATTCCAGTTCTTGTTCGTCTATTTCTTCATCAGTGTCCTCTAGCCAATCAGCTTGTTTTGCTTGTAATTGAACACCTTTCTCAGCTTGTTTGCATAGCAACATATTTTCCTTGTGATATGTGTAATCTTTTTCCCTTTTTGGCTTCCTGCACTCCTTAGAAAAATGCCTAAATTCCTTGCAATTGAAACACTGTATCCCTGTCTGCTGCACTACTTGACTGCCTAAGTCTCCCTAGCCTCAACAATAGTTACTGTCCTCTGATTCCCAAACTGACCAGTCTGATTTTCATTCAGGTATCTTAGAATAGTGTCCACATTCTTGTTTCTAGAGTTTGAATAAGTTCTGAGGTTGTTGTTGGTAGGTTTGTAAAGCTTTTTGAAGTACTTTGCAATGAGTGCCAAGTTTTTCTGCATATCTTTGTCTCTCTGCACTTGTTCTGGATCACTGTCTTCTTCAAAAGCTGACTCAGATGGAGGTGTGATTGGTTTGGCTATCTCTTTGCCTTTGTGTCTGGTAGAATCATGTGATTTGGTGGTAGATGATTGTTTTGTTGGTGGTGCATATGATTTCTGAGGTTTTGGTGCTTGATAATAAGTTTCTTGATATGGTTGAGTAGCAGCAACAAGTGCTAGAGGATTTACATTCCTAGTTATCTTCTCAGCATGAATTTCATTAACTTCTTTTTGATATTGTTTCAGAATGTCAAAGAGCTTGTGATATGATATTGTGTCTAATTCTTGAGTTTGCTTGACAATTGTCACAAATCTTGACCATTCTGGTTGAAGTTGTTGAAGAAATTGAACATTCACTTGCATAGTAGCAACTTCCAACTGGTTTCTTACCATTTCATTCATCATCTAATAGAACCTGGAGTAGTATGACTCAATTGACTCTTCATCTCGTGAAGTAAATCTTCCAAACTCCCAAAACAAACTAGTCTTCACATCTTGCTTGTTAAGAGATTCACCTTGTTGTAACCTTTCAATAGCTACCCACATATCATGAGTTGTCTTGCATGCATCAACAGTTGAGTAAATGTCATCCCCAATTCCAGTCAAGATCAAATGAATTGCTTTCTTTTCTGCTTCATAATGAGCTTTGTTTTCAGGAGATAGATTTGAGAATGTCTCAAGAGTTGTTCGTTCTGGAACTTCTGGAGATTCATCTGTTGCAGGTTGACCTAGATTTATGATATTAGAAAACTTGTAAGGGCCGTCAAGGATGCATTTCTTTTGTGCTTCACCGTTTGGTTTCGTATCAATATATCTCATGAAACGTGATTGCCAGTTAGCACATCTTCCGGTTGCAAGCATTGGTGGACGATCTCTTGAACCAGCTGCCATGATGTTGTTATGCATTTGACTGTCTGTTGTGGATGTTGTTATCGGAGTAGTCATGATGAATAATTTGTTTGTTATGAAATGAAAATGATTAAATAAGATCTTAAGTAGGTAAAGTGATTGATGTTGTGATTTGAGTATGGAATTCTAGTTCACGGAATTTTACAAGTCTTGATTAAACCGAGAAAAGAAGTGAGTCTTTCGTGGGATTTTACTAAATCAAGAAGAAACCGTGAAATAAGAATTTATTGAGAGAAATGATGTATATTTCGCCTAATAGAAGTGGTATGTTTCTCCTGAGGAAATGGTATGTTTTTCCCAATGAAATTGGTATGTTTCTCCTAAGAAAAGTGGTATGTTCCTCCTAATGAAAAAACAGTGTATGTTTCTCCTAATGAAAGTGGTATGTTCCTCCCAGTGAAAAAATAGTGTATGTTTCTCCTAATGAAAGTGGTTTAAATTGCCTAGGCAAAATTTCTTGATGTATAAATCGCCTAGACAAAGATGTATAAATCGCCAAGACAAAATGGTATGTTTCGCCTAGGCAATATGTATGTTTCGCCTAGTGCAATACGTATGTTTCGCCTAGGCCAACTGTATGTTTCGCCTGATGTATAAATCACTTTTGTATAGTTCCCCTCATAAGACGTTCAACTCTTTTCCACATGTCCTTGGTCGAAGTGCAAGCATCCACAAAATTATAAATGTCATTTAGAATAGAAAGAAGAATCTGATTCATGAGCTCCATCTCAGCATCATAGTGCAATAACGCATCTCCTTGTAAATCCTTAACAGTTTGCAATTTCGGAACTGTCGAATTGTTAGGAATGAATGATATTTGCTATTTTATATATATATTTTACCTTGTAAAACAAAACCAAAAGACCAAAAACATATTAAAAATTGCAAATATATGCTTGTTTTGTGTTTGTGTTTGTGTATGTGCAGGTACGAATATTAAAGAAATGGACAAAAGAAAAGACAAAACCGGATAAAACCGAGCACGGAATCAGAAAGAGCACGAGAAAACGAGTCCAACGGTTCCTTCGGATTTTAATGGGCCAGCCCGTAACCCATTTAAATGGGCCGGGCCAGCCCATTTACAACTTAGTCCAACAAAAACCCCATTTCCTCATTTATATGTGGAACACATGAAGAATAAATCAAATTATGGCAAATGGATGTAAGGAGCAGGTCACGTGACCTGAAATTAATTAAAATAATATCACATGCCAACCCACCATCTTGCAAAGAACGAATAGTAGAGCTCCACGTGGCGGGGCATGTATAAATTCACTCCAATTTCAATTTGTATTTGAACCGAATGATCTAACAGTAGAAATCATGCTGCGTCAAAATGCAGCAATAATATTGGCCATGTGGCGACTTTGTGATGGCTGGATCAAATTCTTTCTCCTCTCAATCCGTGTTACAAATAATAATTGCCAATGATTGGCTCATTTATTCTCCAATGATTGGGAAATATCTACAACTTCAACCCCTCCTCTTTGGCTATAAAAAAGACGCCTCTCCTCACATTTTTGGTTAGCTTTTGAGGAGTAGGATTTAGTTTTAAAAGTTTCTTTAGTTTAGTTTCTTTTTTAACTTATTTTAATATTTTCAGCTTATTAGTTTTTCTAGCTTATTGTAAAAAAACTATTGTCAGCTTGTTTTGAATGATGTAACGAGATTTGGCTTAGCTATATGAAGTTTTTGGTTCGTTATTGCTTATTTCTATTCTTTTCCTTAAATTTCATGAGCTTATTTCCTAATTGGTTTGTCACTCTTTGAGCTTATTGAGATCTGAATAAGCTTCGTTTTAGCTTATTCATTTTGTTGTGAGCTTATATAGTATAGATCAAATTTCGTTTGTTTCTTTGTTTATTGAAGCCATGATATAAGAAGTTTATTTGTTCTAATGCTTTTTCTAAGATTTAATTTCGTGTTATTTCATAAGTAAGTTGGCTTATTAGGTAGTAAAAGCTTAAGTTTCGAATTTCTCATCTAAAATACGAATTGCTTAATTTGGGATTGGCTTAAAATTAGATCTCAAAATTGCTCGTGCTTAATTGTTGAGTGGATAGTTGCTTATTCGGATTAGACCATTTTATCTATTAGATTTGTTCGAGCTTATTTGTTTAAAAAGCTTTTGGTGGCATGTTTAAATCGGTCTTAAACTATTAAGATTGAGGTGCTTATTTGATATTCTACTTGAGCTTATTGTATTCTTGCTTAAATCATCTAAAAAGTGAGTGATAGTAGGAATAAATTGTCCACTGTTTCCGTTTAATTTGTCGCTTAATAGAATTCAATTCCTGAAATTATTTCTGTTATGCATGCGTTTGATTTGTACAATTATTTGATAGGCTTTAGTTAGGATTAGCTTGGGCTTGCACTAATGGGCCATGTGTTTATGTTAACAGGAAGTGAAATTGCAATTTGAATTTTATATAAACTGTTTAATCATAACTGTTTGTTGTTTGAGTTTGAGAATTTTGGTACCGGTCAACTCATTAGGCGCGGAGCTTAAGGGTTTATTTAGCTAGACCGAATTTGGTTGAGCATTGGGCTAACATAGCACTAATCTTGATCGAGACAAGTGTGTTTATGTTAAAATGAAGGTGATTAAATTGAAATTTGAATTTTATATTTAAACCTGTTTAATCATAAATCTGTTTTATTACTGTGTTTAGGCAGTTTCGAAGAAGATTTTTGGTACCGGTCCAATCTCATTAGGCGCGGAAGCTGTAAGGGTTTATTTAGCTAGGACCGAATTGATTATCTTGTTTTAGCTAAATAAATCGGAGTGTGGTATACGTTTAATTGGGCGGGTCTCCAATTCGTGTGATCACATTTTTGATAGTCATTTTTCAATTACTAGTTTGTTGTATAGATTTGCTCTGTTTGTCATTTAATGCCATATGTTAGTTTATGTGATTTTTGCTATGATTAATGAGTAGATAATTTGTGTTTGCTAAGTGATTAGTGATTTGGAATTTAGGTGCGGGTTTAAAAAGATTTAAAAAATTATTAGTCATTAGTATTTTCTTTTCGATTTACATTTTGTCATTTATTTTTAATGGCACAGAGTAGGAACCAATTTCTAGTTGTCATTTATTTTTGTAGACAATTGAGAGATTTTACATTGTCAATTTAATTTCTTGAACCTAAGCCAGCCACTTGATGAAATTTACGTCACTTAGCAAGCAATTAGTCCTTTAATGCTTGTTACGATCATTTTTTAGTAATTCTATAGTTTTAATGTCTTTAGGATTTATGATTAGTTATAATCTTAGCGCAAGTTTTTTAATAGAGGCTTTTCCTTTTATGAGTCAGATATTAGCATTGACTAAATGTCAAAAATCACTTTTACCCATTCCACAAAAAAGCAAAAGTCCATTTCGGTCTAACCTTCCTCGGCCCGCGATCACGGACTTAGCCGATTTTGACAAATTCACGCTTCACCGAGAGGGAGAATGACCCTGGAGAGGATTCTTATTGAGAACTACTTGTGGTTAAAAGGTTTGTTCTAGGAAAGCCGAACGGAAAATACTTACTATACTATAATTGTTTATCTGCTTATTATTACGTATATTGATTTATATATTATATGTATATATATTTATATATATATATATTTTATATAAATATAGTATATATATATATTAGTATTCCAAGAGAAGGGGGAGGGGAGGTGGAGGGTATCTGAATCACACTGTCCTTCGCAAAATTGTATCAGTGTTTATCCTCCTTCAAACTTTTTTCAGAAATGACACAACACGTCTTTTGAAATCACCTTAAAGAAAAGACATATCTTTTTGACCTTTCCTTTTTTGTTGGGATTTTTTTTTGCCATATAACTAAATATTATGAAGCACTATAACAAGCATAAAAGAACACAAAAGTTTTATAGTTTTTTTAAAACAATCATCCAAAATTTACACTTTTTTGAAGTCATATAGAGACAAGAGACAGAAAAAATGATGGTTAAAATATCTTTTTTAACAAAAAAATTCTCAGTCTTGTTAAATAGCTACAATAATAATAATGACTAAACAAACTAGGCTATAGAATAAACAAGAGAAGTACGCATTTGCCAAATAAAGCTATCGATACAAAAGGAAGGTGCTAAATAAAGCCATTTTTGCTTCTTATCCGTACACTCGAAACTAGTCGCTAACTGCTAAACAACTAAACCACCCAAGGATGTGGGTTTTTTATGATGTCCAATTGTAGGGCCTAAGCTATGAACATTTCTCAATTTCACAGAAAACACTATGGGGATCAAGCTCCATAATTTTCTATGCTGGAAGAAAATAGAGAATGAAGAGAATTTTGAAAGAGAGAAGAAGGAAAGAAGTTTTAAAGGAAAACGATAAGAGAGTTGGTGATTTCTAGCAAAGGTGAAAGATGTTACAAATGAGAAACCAACATGACCTTTCTACACTTAGGGAGAGGGGTGGAGGGTGGTTGGTATATTTTATTTGATGTCACTATGGCGATTGATCTTATTGACGCTTTTTAGTTGGGCAGTGTTTGATTTTTGTTCTATTGGGTCGGGCTTGGGGTTGCTTTGGGCTTTTGCCCGATACATGTGCAATATTAGATTAATATTACGAGCCCCCACAAAGTTACGTTCTGCCTATTACCAGAACCATGTATTTGCTGAATAAAGGACCAAGCTTCATTTATGAACTCAATATTTTGAGGGTGTTGTAATGGCTTTACACTTATAAAAAACTTGGAGAAGCTTGTTGTATTCACAACGAATCTTTAAACATTGTGGGAAGGAAGTTATGCTCGTTTATTGTATGGTTGTTTCATTAAAGAAACGTCTAAACAAATTCATCAAAGTCATAACTGAACAATTGTGATAAGAAACAAAGCAAGATTGGTTGCTCAAGGGTACACACAAGAAGAAGGGATTGACTATGATGAAGTCTTTGCCCCTGTTGCAAGAATTGAAGCAATTAGGCTATTTTTAGCTTATGCTTCATTTAAAGATTTTATGGTGTATCAAATGGATGTAAAAAGTGCTTTTCTCTATGGAAAGATTAAAGAAGAGGTGTATGTATGTCAACCACCAGGATTTGAAGATCTAGACTTTCTTGATAGAGTGTACAAGGTTGAAAAAACACTGTATGGACTACATCAAGCTCCTAGAGCCGGGTATGAAACCTTGTCAACATATTTATTGGACAATGGGTTTCAAAGAGGGAAAATTGACAAAACCTTATTTATCAAAAGGTATAAAGGTGATATTTTGCTAGTCTAAGTGTATGTGGATGATATCATCTTTGGTTCAACAAAGAAGGAGCTGTGCAATGCATTTGAGAAGTTGATGCATGAGAAATTTTAGATGAGTTCTATGGGAGAACTTACATTCTTTTTGGGATTACAAGTGCAGCAGAAGAAGGATGGCATATTTATTAGTCAAGATAAATATGTTGGTGAAATTCTAAAGAAATTTAGGTTTACAAAAGTCAAGACTACAAGCACACCAATGGAAACTCAAAAGCCTCTGCTCAAAGATGAAGATGGTGAAGAAGTGGATGTTCATATGTATAGGTCAATGATTGGTTCATTGATGTATCTTACATCTTCAAGACCTGACATCATGTTTGCAGTGTGTGCCTGTGCTAGATACCAAGTCAATCCAAAGGTTTCACATCTTCATGCTGTGAAAAGGATTTTTAGGTACTTAAAAGGTCAACCAAAATTGGGCCTTTGGTATCCAAAAGATTCTCCTTTTGATTTGGTAGCATACACTGATAGTGATTATGCTAGAGCAAGCTTGGATAGGAAGTCTACAACAGGAGGTTGTCAATTCCTTGGAAGTAGATTAATATCATGGCAGTGCAAGAAATAGACAGTGGTTGCAAATTCCACAACAGAAGCTGAGTATGTGGCTGCTTCAAGTTGCTGTGGACAAGTGCTTTGGATTCAAAATCAACTACTTGATTATGGGTACAATTTTATGCATACCAAGATCTTTATTAACAATAACAGTACTATTTGCATAATTAAAAATCCTGTTTTTCATTCAAAAACAAAGCATATAGAGATTAGACATCATTTTATTAGGGATTGCAATGAAAAGAAGTTGATTCAAATGGTCAAAATCCATACTGATAAGAATGTTGTAGATTTACTTATAAAAGTTTTGATGTAAGTAGGTTTCAATATTTAATTGCTAGTATTGGAATGCTAAATCCTTAAAATCTTTTATCTCTTTATGATTTTGTAGAGCTTTGTATGAATTAGTACTGTTATTCATGTCATAAAAAGTTTCTGTTGTTAAGTATAATTAGTGCTGCTAGTTGTACTTAATACTGCTGAGTTACTACTGTTAGTTATACTTAATACTGGTAGGTATAATTAATACTGTGATTATTGTGAAAATTCCTATGGTTTGTATTTTCTTGGTTTTTGGACTAACATTTTGCAGAAAAAGCAAAGAAAAGTATTAGATTGTAGATGGAAAAGCTGGTTATTAGAGACAGAGAGTTTTTGTGAGAAAAAGAATTGAGAGAATTAGTGGGAATAAAAATAGAAAGAGAACTGTGTGAAATAAAAACATACAGAGTGATTTGGTGAGTAAAAGAATTGAGAGAAGTAGTGAGTTGAAAAACAGAAAGAGAGTTGAATATATTAAAAATAGACAGAGTGTTTGGACTGGAATTGGAGTTAATATTGGTGAGTAAAAGTTAATGCTGCTAGGCATAAACTTATAACTGCTAGTAAAAGTTAATGCTGCTAGACATAAACTTACTACTGCTATTGAAAGTTGTTAGGATTTAAAGACTTCAAGATATTCTTAGAGTTACTGCTGCTCAAGTATATATTAGTGTTGTCAAGCATAACTTAGTGCTGCTAGTAATACTGATAAAAATTATGCTAAGTAGTTAAAACTGGTAGTATAAAAGTTACTACTACTAGTTACTACTGTTAGTATATATTAGTACTGTTAGTATAAATTTACTGCTGTTAGTAGAAGTTAAGACTACTCAGAGATGAAGACTAAAAATATACTAAGTAGTTACTACTGCTAGTACAAAAGTTAGTACTACTAGTATATGTTAGTACTGCTAAAGTAAACTTCTAAGTAGTTAATGCTGCTTGTGCTCAGTTACAACTGCTGAGTGATTACTACTGCTGGAAGGATTATGCTGACAGAGAAGGGATAAAGATTGATTGGAGAACAAGAATACTTACGAAGATAAGTATTAGTTATTTGTAAAGAAGATATGTATAACTTATTTGTTTAAGAGATTACGTTTGTTTATAGAAAAGATCATGATAACTTAGGAAAGTATTGTAAGCCTTGTAGGACTCCTTGGTGTATAAAAGGAGGTCCTAGGGCATAATGTTAGATACACATCTTTGATATTCGTAGCTTCAAGGTTTTGTAAACCCTAACACTATTAAGAGTGTTCGTTTTATATTGAGGCTGAAAGTTTGGTAATCTGTCTTGTTATTGATTTTGTGTTACTATTTCATTAGAATTCTTCTTAGTATCATTGACTAGATTCCGCATAGTCTTTGATATATTCAATCAAAGTTTCTACCATAGTTGTCTTGGATTTATTCAATACAACTAAGCCTTTTACAAGCTAAGCAAGATCTATTCAAGTGGGATCAACAAGTGGTATCAGAGCTTGTTGAGAAACTTTAAATAAGAAGAAACAATCTACACTTACCAGATCTATTTGTTTGTGAAAACATGGAGGTAGTATCTTCACCAATGGTTACTACTGCAAAACTTCCAATGCTCAATCCAGGAGAATTTGAGCTTTAGAAAATAAGGATAGAACAGTACTTCCTAATGATAGATTATGCTCTTTAGGAAGTAATAGTAAATGGAGACTCACCTCCACCAAAGAGAACTGTTGATGGTGTTGAGCAAACATATCCTCCTACAACTGCAGAGGAGAAGTTAGCAAGGAAGAATGAGTTAAAGGCAAGAGGTACATTGTTGATGGCTCTTCCAAATGAACATCAACTAAAGTTTAATACCTACAAATGTGCCAAGACTCTGATGGAAGCTATAGAGAAAAGGTTTGGAGGTAATAAGGAGTCAAAGAAAACTCAGAAGACACTTCTAAAGCAACAGTATGAGAATTTCAATAGATCAAGCTCTGAAGGACTTGATCAAACCTATGATAGGCTACAAAAGCTTATCAGTCAGCTAGAGATTCTGGGTGAAACTATTTCTTAAGAAGATATGAATCTGAAGTTTTTAAGAAGTCTCCCATCAGAATGGAAGACTCATACCTTGATCTGGAGGAACAAACCTGATTTAAACACCTTGAGCATGGATGACCTATACAACAATCTGAAGATTTATGAAACTGAAGTTAAAGGGTTATCAATCTTAAACCAAAATTCAAAAAATGTGGCTTTTGTGTCTACCAATAACTCTGGAAGTTCCAATCAAGCTTATGGTTCTAACTCTGCCAATACTAATAGTATGAGTGATGCTGTGATCTATTCTTTCTTTGCAAACCAATCTAACAGTCCATAATTAAATAATGAGGACTTACAATAGATTGATGATGATGACTTGGAAGAGATGGATCTAAAGTGGCAGATGGCTATGTTGACCATGAGAACCAGAAGATTCCTAGATAAGACTGGAAGGAAGATTAATGCCAATAGTTCTGAGACAATATGGTTTAACAAATCAAAGGTGGAATGTTATAACTGTCATAAAAAAGGTCATTTTGCAAGGGAGTACAGAGCTCCAAGGGAGAACAGGAACATAGAACCTGTAAGGAGGAATGTGACAGTGGAAACAATAGAGATAAAAGCTTTGGTGGCTCAAGATGGACTTAGGTATGACTAGAGTGAACAGGCTGAAGAAGGACCTACAAACTTTGAACTTATGGCATATACATCTTTAGGCTCTTTAAGTTCTTTAAGCTCAGATTCTGAGGTATCTACTTGTTCCAAAGCATGTTTAAAATCTTATGAAACTCTCAAAGAACATTATGATAATTTGACAAAAGATTTTAATAAGTCTCAATTAAATGTAGGTGCTTATAAAGCAGGTCTAGAATCTGTAGAGGCTAGACTAGATGTGTATAAAAAGAATGAGATTGTTTTTGAAGAGGACATAAAGATTTTAAAACTTGATATTAAGTTGAGAGATAATGCACTAACAGAGCTTAGAAAGAAATTTGAAAAAGCTGAAAAGGAAAGAGATGATTTAAAACTTACCTTAGAAAAGTTTGGAAATTCATCTAAAAATCTAAGCAAACTGTTAGAGATTCAAGTAAGCGATATGTTCAAGACTGGTGTAGGGTTTGATAGTCAAGTGGTTGATAGTCAAGTGTTTGATAGTTAGGAGAATGATAGGTACAAAACAAGTGAAGGGTATCATGTTGTTCCCCCTCCCTATAATAGGAACTTCATGCCCCCTAAATATGATTTGGTACTTGATGATGAGGAAGAATATATTTTTAGTGAGTTAGTAAGTGAAGCTAAGACTAGTGTGTCAAAACCTATGTCCGTTGGTGAACCACTTATTGAAGACTGGATATCTGACAGTGAGGATGAGAATGAGACTTAGTTTAAGTCTAAACAGAGAAAACTTAGTTTTGCCAAAACAGAATTTGTTAAATCTAGTGAGCATGTGAAAATGCCTAGGGAGTATGTCAAGAAGTTAGAGAACAAAAAGCAAGCTAAATACCCTAGGAAAAAAAGTCAAAGCCCTAGAGGTAACCAAAAAAACTAGAATAATTTGATGACTCAGAAATTAGGAAGTAATTTAGAGTTTAAAAATAAAGCTTGTTATGAATGTGGCAGTTTAAAGCATTTGATCAGAGATTGTGATTTCTATGAAAAGAAAATGGTAAAGAAAACTGTATGGAACAATGCTAGAAGGGTAAATCACCAAAATTCTCAAAGAATAACTCACCCTCATCCAAAAGGAAATTTTGTTCCAAAAGCAGTCTTAATGAAATCTGGCATTAAAACACTTAATACTGTTGGGAAAAACTTTTCAAAAGCAGCAACATCAGTTAATACTGCCAGACCAATTAATACTGCCTACCCAAGACCAATAGTGAATAGTGCAAGGACATCATCAAATGTTTTTAATAGAGCACATTCACATGTTAGAAGGCCCTTTAACAAGTCTACAACAAATAAGAACATTAATTTAAAAGAAAAACTTAATACCATTAAGGGAAATGTTACTACTGCTGGGCCAAAAGCAGTAGTAAGTGATAATAAGGGAAATGAGGCTAATGCTGTTAAGGCCTCAGCATGTTGGGTTTGGAGACCAAAGCAAAAGGTTTTAGATCATGTATCCAGAAACAATGGTGCATCAATGAATTTTAAAATATTTGACTATGTTGATGCACAAGGCATATCCAAGTCTGTAATGGCTTGGGTCCCCAAGAGAGCCTGATTCTCTTACTTTTTGTGCAGGGCAATCTACAGCTAGAATTGCAAGAAAAAGGAGTAATTGACAGTGGATGCTCTAGGCACATGACTGGAAACAAGCCCTACCTCTCAGATTATGAAGAAATTAATGGCGGATTAGTTGCATTTGGAGGAGATCCCAAAGGAAGTAGAATCACTAGTAAAGGTAAAATCAGTACATGTAAATTAGATTTTGAAGATGTGTACTTTGTTAAGGAGTTTAATTTTAACCTTTTCAGTGTCTCACAAATGTGTGACAAGAAAAACAGTGTTATTTTTACAGACACTGAATGTGTTGTTTTGTCTCTTGACTTTAAGCTACTTGATAAAAATCATGTCTTGCTTAGAGTTCCTAGAAAAGATAACATATACAGTGTTGATTTAAAGAATATTGTTCCTTCAGGAGGTCTAACTTATCTCTTTGCAAATGACACATTAGATGAATCTAATTTATGGCATAGGAGGCTTGGACATATAAATTTCAAAACTATGAACAAACTAGTGAGGGGAAACCTTGTTAGAGGTTTACCTTCAAAGATTTTTGAAAATAATAATACATGTGTTGCTTGTTAGAAAGGAAAGCAACATAAAGCCTCTTGTAAGACCAATCATCCAACCTTTACAAATGTTGCATATGGATTTGTTTGGGCCAACATTTATAAAGAGTCTAATGAAAAAGATGTACTACCTAGTTGTCACAGATGACTATAGTAGGTTTAGTTGGGTTTTCTTCTTAGCCACTAAGGATGAAACTAGTGAAATCCTTAAAACATTTATTACAAGCATAGAAAATCTAATAGATCTTAAGGTGAAAGTGATTAGATGTGACAATGGGACTAAATTCAAGAATAAGGTCATGAATCAATTCTGTGAAATGAAGGGTATTAAGAGGGAATTTAGTGTTGCTAGGACTCCACAACAAAATGGGGTAGCAGAAAGAAAAAATAGGACACTAATAGAGGCTGCTAGAACTATGCTAGCTGATTCAAAATTATAAACAACTTTTTGGGCTAAAGCAGTTAATACTGCTTGTTATGTTCAAAATAGGGTGTTAGTTATCAAGCCTTACAACAAGACCCCTTATGAACTTTGTTAGTCTTATATAATATCTTTCACAACTAATAAGCAAACCCAAATAAGCTATAGATAAGCCGGATAGAAGGAAGAAAAGAAAAGAAGAAAAAGGAACTATAGAAAGTTAGATTAAAGAGAGAAAGTGGTGAGCTACAAGTGTGAAAATGTAACCAATACCCTATCCATATGTGGAGAGGGTTTCTTTTATACCCTTGAGCCATAAGTGGCATGTGGGCTTTTCTACTTGGGTCGGGCTTGGCTTATATAGATGCTCTAAAATATTATAAATTATAAGAAGTTGTTGCAAGGAATCAAACTAAGGAATGCAGGTACCCAAAGAAAACATTGATATGCATGTCAAAGTTAGGAAGAAGATTCAGTACCTGATCAAAGTATATAGTGTACATTATTGGACATCGAATCCATCACTCTCTAAAAGATCAAAGGATTCTCATGATGTGGATTCAAACCATCAGGGGAGGAGGAAAAGATGGAATCTGAACATCCAGAGAATGAAAATAGTAAGGTGACAAATACAGTGTATTTTTTATAAAATACAATTAGGTGTGGATTCAGTCAAGTCTGGAGGGGTATGGAATTCAACAGAAAGCATCAAAACATTAAGCCAAGACGCAGCAGATAACAGAAAGAAATAGTTAATCAAATATAAAATAAATCATGATAGCAAAGCATTATAGAATCTTTAAGCATCTAGAAAATAGCCATAAAAAAAAATAGAAAAATTAAAGCAAGACGTTTAATCAAGAGCAGGATGCAAATGTAACAATCACAATACCATTAATTAATACTGTTATTAGTCCAACTGTTTAATGCTGCTGAATAGAAAATAATGTTGTTGATGAGTTAAAATAATTAATAATATCATAAATATAGTCTTATGGTTTTTGATGATCCAAATATGCCTAATTTGGAAGAGATTGTTTATTCTGATGATGATGAAGAAGTTGGTGCAGAGGCTGACATAAATAATTTGGCTAAAACTGTTCTTGTCAGTCCTATTCCAACTATAAGAGTTCACAAAGATCATCCACTTAAACAAATCATTGGAGATATACATTCAGCACCTCAAACCAGAAGGATGACAAAGAATGTGACTGAACATAGTATGTTTAGTTCAGTGCAACAAAGATCAAGCATAAAGATTTTCAGAATTGTCTATTTACTTGTTTTCTATCACAGTAGAACCCAAACAAGGTGACTCAGTTTCGACAGATCCATACTGGATGATGCAATGCAAGATGAGCTTCTTAAGTTTAAATTGATAAGGTTTGGTCCTTAGTTGAGTTTACCCATTGGAAGAGGCATTGGTAATAAAGGGTGTACAGAAACAAGTAAAAAAAATTAAAGCTGATAGAGGTATTGTGGTTAGAAACAAGGCAAGGCTGGTAGCACAGGGTTACACTCAAGAGGAGTATAGATTATGATGAAGTCCTTTTGCTCATTATGCTAGGATTAAAGCAATTAGGCTTTTCTTAGCCTATGCTTCATTCATGAACTTTATTGTTTATCAGATGGATGTGAAGAGTGCATTTTTGTATGACACAATTAAATAAGAGGTTTATGTTTGCCAACCTCCAGGGTTTGAAGATCCAAAGTTCCCTAACAAAGTTTACAAGGTAAAAAAGGCTTTATATGGTTTACATCAAGCTCCTAGAGCCTGGTATGAGACCTTATCTACCTATTTATTGGAAAATAGATTTAGAAGAGGAACTATAGACAAGACTTTGTTTATCAAGAAGGACAAAGCTGATATTTTATTAGTGCAGGTGTATGTAGATGGCATCATCTTTGGTTATACTAAAAAGTCTTCATACTGAGTTTGAATAGATGATGCACAAGAGATTCCAGATGAGTTCTTAGGGGGAGCTCAACATTCTTCTTAGGGTTGCAGTAAAATAGAAGATGATGGAATTCTTATTTAGTCAAGACAAATATGTGGCTGATATTTTGAAGAAGTTTGATTTTGCCACTGTAAACACAGCAAGCACACCCTTGGAGACTAACAAAGCATTACTCAAGGATGAAGAAGCTGTAGATGTGGATGTTCATTTATACAGATCAATGATTAAATCATTAATGTACCTAACAACTTCTAGACCTGACATAATGTTTGCTATTTGTGTTTGTGCAAGGTTCTAAGTTACACCAAAGACTTCACATCTTAATGATGTGAAGAGAATCTTTAGATACTTAAAAGGTCATCCTAAATTGGGCCTTTAGTATCCTAGAGATTCACCATTTAACTTGGAGGCTTTTTCTGATAGCGATTATGCTGGTGGTAGCTTAGATAGGAAATCCACAACAAGAGGTTATCAATTTCTTGGAAGAAGATTGATTTCATGGCAATGTAAAAAGAAAACTATAGTTGCCAACTCCACTACTGAAGCAGAGTATGTTGTGCTCTAATTGTGTGGACATGGTGTTATGGATCCAAATCAATTGCTTGCTTATGGATACTACTTTATGAACACAGATTTTCATTGACAATGAAAGACAATCTGCATAGGTTAAGATTCTAGTTGGTTTCATTCAAAGACTAAGCACATTGAGATTAGACATTTCACACTTCTATCAGGGATTATATTAGAGAAGAGATTAATTCAGGTGATCAAGGAATTTTACACTGGATCACAATGTTGCTGATTTACTCACAAAGGCATTTGATGTTAGCAGATTTCAATATCTGATTGCAAGTATTAGAATGCTTAACCTCTGAAGTATTGATTCAGGGGAGGTTAATTTTGTTACTATGAAGCTAATTATACACAAAAGATGCTTGTAATAACATGGAGATGCTGCATAACAACAAACAGATGTGGGTAAAGGGTCAGGAAATCCCACTGAACCCTAACACACATCCACAACTGTTTCACTATCTAATCTTGAACCAATAACTATTCTATCATTATCATAACCCAAAAAGACTTAAAAACCTAGGAAAGCCAAAAGGATCAATGTGATATCTCAGTCTAGTAGACCTATTCCCTTTGTAACTTATGAGACTGTCATTAAGAAGTAGGGAGACAGAATGGAAAGGGCTGCCACTACTGCTTCTAGCTTAGAAGCAGAGTAGGACAGTGGTAACATAAAATAGGATATAGAAAATATTATAAAATATAAAAAAATATCACACACCTCTATCTAATCCATGGCAACACTTAATGAGGTCTTTCTTAGGGAATGATTTCAGGTAGTTGGTTAGGTGCCAAGTACTATTGGGGGGGGGGGTGGGGGGTGAGATGCTCAATTAGGTTTGAGAGTTTGGCATCTAAACAAAGTCCTATGATCCACCTCTCTCAAGACTTAACACACTTGGAAGTTGGGAGGACAACATGAAACTAAAGGAATTGATGGAATTTTCTACCAAACTGTCTGTTAGGACTCTTGATTTATGATATAAAAACAAATAGAGTGAATTGGTGAGAAAAAGAAATGAGAGATATTGTGAGATTAAAAACAGAAAGAGAGCTTGTGAGAGTCAAATTATGATGGGGAAAAAGCTTTTGGAATGGTGGAGTTATAATGCTGGTGTATCAAAGTTTTAATACTCTAAGCTTAACTTATACTGTCTAGTACTAGTTTTTATGCTGTAGCATTTACATAGCTGTTAGGATATAAGTTAATGCTACCAGGCGATAATCTTACTACTGTTGGGTTAGTTAATTTAATGTATAGGAGCGCTCTTTTTTAACTTAATTACTTCCCAGTTCAAGTTAATAGTTGTTGAGGAGGGTGATTTCATAAATACTTCGATTAAGGGTTTCAATCACTCATTCAATCGATTTTACACTTTGATATACTCTCTAATCATAAACCCTAACTCAATTTCATCTTTAATCATCAAAACCCATCATAATGTCGACCCCAAAGTTTGCTGAACTTCATAATTTGGTTGCGTTCTTGGAAAAACCCAAAGAAAGTAATGGGTTTGACAACATTATTGATTTTTTGAATGCAGGTCTCATCATAGTAGGCGTTAAGGTTAAATCCACTACATATATATGAATCATGCATTCGAACAGTTTTTGGCAATGCTAAGCTAAGAAGTTAATGAGGAGGTCAAATACAAGCCCTAATAGCTAAGAAGAAGGTGTCATCACTGGAGAAGAGCGTGAGAAGTGATCCTTATGTTGTAGGAATATGCTGAAGGGACTAAATGTTACAAATGATGTAATTTTTTTGAACAACCTCACACTCACGGGAGTATTGAAAAATTTTACACAAAAGCTTAATTCTTAAAGCTTATTTTTCATCCAATAGAAAATTTCTTATCGCCTACCATACTGAATGCCTTAGTGCTAAGACTACATGCTGCCAAATGACTTTAGTAGCCTATGGCATATCTATCATTGTCTTGCTACAAACCAAAAAATTTAACTTTTCCACGTACATTTTTGATAATATGATAAAGAATTGGGAGGGGGGGTTAATTTCATATGTATCCAAGGTTTGTGCTAGTGCAAGTTTCCTTGGGCTATAAACAAGTTAAAGGGAATGTCCAAAACATAAAGGTAACTTACAACCATTCACAAAAATACTTTTTATGTTACACCTTCCCTACAAAGGATTTTTGCTAATATGAAGAGGGATAGGAAAAGGTTTCTCTAGGGAAAATCATCCCTCTATTTTAATCTATGAAGGCTTTTTTCAGCTCCCGAAGAATGGAGTGAAGATTTAGTGACTCCTACTGATTCCCATTTCACACCTATTGTTCCTCAACCATCATCATCTAAGCCTCAAAAGAAAAAGTCTAGAAGAAAACAGAGGAAGGACAATGGTCCTACAGAACCTATTCCTGATGAGGCTACTAATGAGGAACCTATATCTACCCCTTCCTGTGATCCACCTCAAAGTGGTGAGGATAGATTGCAACTTGTTGAATTGATGACTTTATGTACCAAACTACAAAAGCAGGTTCTTGATTTAGAGGAAGCAAAGACTGCTCAAGCAAAGGAGATTGTCAGTTTAAAGAAGAGAGTAATCAGTTGGAAAAGAGAAGGAAGTCAAGAACTTCAAGGCTCAAGAGGTTAAGGAAGGTTGGTTTAGCTAGCAGGGTAGAATCCTTTAATGATGTTAGTTTGGGTGCTCAGAAGGATGCATCCAAACAGGGGAGGAAAATAGTTGATCTTGATGCTGATGCAGAAGTGACCTTGATTGATGAGACTCAAGAAAGATATGATGAAGAGATATTGTTTGATGTACAAGATATTGCCTGAAAAGCCATTAAAGAAGAAAGATCAAATTGCACTTGATGAAGAACTGACACTCAGATTGCAGGCTGAAGAACAAGCAGAGTTAGAAAAAGAAAGAGTTGTACAAGAAGAAGCTAGCAGAGCAACAATTATTGAAGAGCTGGATAGCATTCAAGCTATGATTGATGCTGATGAGCAATTGGCTGCAAGACTCCAAGCTAAAGAACAAGAACAATTCTCCATTAAAGAAAAGTCAAGAATGTTAGTGGAGATGATAGCTAAAAGGAAAAAGTTCTTTGCAGCACAGAGAGTAGCAGAGCAAAGAAGTAAACCACCTACCAAAAATCAAATAAGGAATAGAATGTGTATATACCTGAAGAATATGGGTGGATACAAGCACAATCAGCTCAAAAGAAGGAGTTATGAAGAAATTTAGAAGCTCTTTGACAAAGCATACAAACATGTAAGTTCATTTATTCCTATAGATTCAGAGGTGGTGAAAAGCAGTGTGACAAGAACTGAAGGAAGTTCTAAAAGAGAAGAAGATGAGCTTGAATCTGATAAAACAAAGAAGCAGAAGATAGATGAGCATGTAAAAGCTAAAAAAGATGATCAAGAGGAGGCAGAGATGAAAAGGCATATTGAAATAGTTAAAGATGATGAGGTAGCAATTGATGATATACCTCTAGCTACTAAGCCTCCAGTGATTGTTGAATACAAGATTGATAAAGATGGAAGGATGGGATACTTTAAATTGATAAGGGCTGATGGAAGCTCAAAAAGGTATTCATCAATGATAAAGATGCTTCAGGATATTGATGACTTGGAGATCCTCTGGAAGTTGGTTAAAGCTAAACATGAGAATACAAGGCCAGAGGAGGATTATAAAAGAGTGTTATGGGGTTGATTTGAAAGTAATGTTTGAACCTGACATAAAAAGTGAAGTATGGAGAAATTTACAAGGGTACAAAGTGACTGTTTGGAAGCTGCTTGATAACTGTGGAGTGCACTTTGTGAGGTTTAAAAACCTACATATCTTTATGTTGGTTGAGAAAAGACATCCCCTTACACCAATAACAATCACAAACATGCTGAACAAAAAGCTTCAAGCTGACCATTGGAATGAGATGTGTTATAACACCCTGTGTTTTCAAGTCATTGACGACGTCGATAAATCTACTATTTATTTTTAGTGTCGTACGCGTTTGCTTGTAATTTCATGTATTAAGTAAAATCACGTAAGCTAAAAATTAGCGTTCTATGTAAACAGGCATCAAACAATTAAGCGTTTACATCAATCAAGTATTAAATAATTATTTTGAGAATAATTATGATCCTTGTTCATTTTATTTTTATCGGATACGTAAAGTGTATACGTTTCGCGATAAATTAAGTTTAGGCATACCCGGAACCACAAAAATAATTCTACGCTTCAACAAATACCTACGATTGTACCCAACACTCAAAGTTTTATTAAATTCACTCAAGTTAACATTATGTTTCACTTTGTACATTATAAAATAAAACAATACACAAATGCATACAAGTAAACACCTTTTATATAAAAGCTACAAGTTGTAACTTTCATATATTTAACAAGATATCATGTTAATATCAAAATGGCTTCTAGAACCCTTTCCCCCCTAACTCATGGCATAACAACAACTTTGGGACATAGAGCACACAATTTTCATACACTTGGTCTTTTGTACTTCATTTGCATTAAACATACCCATACCTTGTTCCTTTGACCCAACCAAGACCCTTAAGACCATGAACTTGTCCCATGACCAACTATTTCATACTTTTTGACCAAGACTTCCATATATACATGTATCCTAGAGATAGAAGTTCATAACAAGTCTTACACTTAACCATAAAAGATCAAAATCTCTTCCTTTGTGCCCTTAGCCACCCACGGCTCAAACCAACCTTAATACCCAATCCATATCAAATTTTATACAACCTATACACATCTACATACATCATTCTTAAGACATTATAAGGTGTTTCCAAGCATTGGCTAATCATTTACAAGTATTAATCAAGAAAAGGAAAGTTAGGGTTTCACATTGGGCAAGCTTTGGTTTCTAGTCTAAACAAGGGTTTAGATTGTGTTAGTCATCATCTTCATTCACCATAAGGTCATCTTGAACTCTTTATGATCTTACATTTATCATTAATATGCATATGTTAATTCTTTATAGCTTGAATCACCATTTAGGATTTTAACATAAAAATGGATTTTTTACTTGTAATGATCATTTTGTACACTATTATATATGTTGTGATATTGCTAATATCATGTTAAAAAGGCAGAGAATGTGTTTTGTAAATATTGTTTTGGTGTAAAAATGATTAACTACAAATTAGGGTTTATAAAGGTTTCATAATATGTTACAAGTAAAAAAAAAGTAAACGACATGTTAATGTTGATTATGGACTTGTAGTAATGTCATATGATCATTAAAATAAGGTTATAACAAGATGGGAAGACTTACACACTTATGGTTATTATGTAAAAATGTATATAAAACTAGGATTAAATGGTTTAAATATGAAAAGTTTTATGGTTTTATATAGTATTATGAAGGACTTATAAATTTGGTCAAGTGGATCATATATGACAAATGGGAATCTTATCTATATGTATGATTTATAATATATATGGTATGTGAGACTTGTGGTGGATTACAAAAGTTGTAAAGTATAAAAACAAGGTTTAAAAATGGACTTATCAAAGTCACACCAAGTTTCTGTCCAAAATTCGTGTAAATAACATATTATTTTATATTTTTATAAAATTCTACACATCATGACGATTCCGAAAAGGTAAGAAACTTGTCAAACGGATAAATAACGAAAAAGTTACGCTAATTACGAGTTATACGTTAATTAAACGGATTTAAAAAAGAATTTTTATAAAACAATTTATAAAAATTATATAAAACAGCAAGTTGAGTAATTTTGACAGATTACACATATTTTTAGGATTCCAAAATGATAAGAATCGTAATTTTTCAATTAATATCGAATGAGTTATGAATTTCGCGAGTTTACGACAATTAATACTTTTATAAAACTATTTTTATAAAAGTTACTATTCATGACAGAAATAATTATTTTTGTAAACCTCATAAATAAGTAGAACTTTCAACTACGAGAACGTGCTCGAAAGAATCGCTAAAAACGGAGCTATAACGAATAAAATACGACGATTACGGGTTTTACGACAACAAAAACGATATAAGATAACTCATGATCTGGTGTGAACAGTAAAAGTTACTGTTCACTAGGGGACCAAAAATATAAAAATGTAAATTTTTGATAACTCGTCTTAGTACGAAGACATGGGCATAAGAAACGCAAGAAACGGACTTAAAACGTGAAAGTTATGACGTTTTTACCAAAAGTATGTTTATAAATGTTTTGATTTTATAAACATGATTTCACTCAAACATTTAGATGGTGATTAGCTATATAGAATCATGCATGGTAGTAATTACCCAATGTGATTAGTACTTATACGACCTTAATTTAAATAGGTTGCATCTGACGATTTGCGTGGCGCATTATCTGTGATATTCTTGTTATTCGCTCACTAAAGGTGAGTTCATAGCCCCATATTTTTACGATTTCAATGATTTATAACTTGGGGTGGAAACATGCTTTGTTTTATAAATTGGACGCAAGTGTATATTTTATATTGATTACATGTTTGCCTAAGTAGCGATAACCCAAGTTGAGCCCATTATCATGAACTGTCAATTGCATAGATGTAGTTGTGAATTACATTATGTGAGCGCGAATGTTATGAATAGATCTATTTGGGATTGACCATCCCGTTTGGGTGACTAGCTATCACCGGGAACGAACGTATAGCATGTCGAATTTGGGGATGTTTCGGGTTGAACATCTAATCGGGCAGAAATTGCAATATATATTATTGCAAGAAAGATTGTCGAGCTTCAGTGTCATGAGCTTAGGAAAATGTAATCGGGTTTTGTGATGTCTGCATGTGTTGCATTATCACGGGGAAAGTCTTGCGGTCCTGCATATTATGATTTATCAAACCTATGAATTCACCAACATTATTGTTGACGTTTTAAAGCAATGTTTTTCAGGAGATCAGTAAGCATAAGGTGCCAAGGATACATTGGTGATTTTGTTTTGGGAAGTCATGCTAAAGATATGGTTGTATTATGTTTTGGGAAACTCATGTGTTGTGAACCAGTATCTTTGTAATAATAATAAGGAACAAGTTAAAGCTTCGGGCTATTTGTATCAAATATTTGTTAAATCCAATGTATCAGTTTTAAACGACTTTTTGGTCGTTCTATATACATCTTGTGTTATTGATCTATGAAGTAACACGCCCCGGACCCTTATTCCGCTGCGACCCAATTTGGGGGTGTTACATGTGTTATCAAGTACTCAAGCTCATGACAAAGTAGGAAAAGGGTCAATGAAGTGTTTGAATGCATCCTCCTGGTGATGGTGAAGACTTTTAATGAAACTTGAAGATTCAGATGATGAACATCAAGTTTAGGGGAGGATTGTTGGGTTTAAAAGACTTCAAGATATTCTTAAAGTTATTGCTGCTCAGGTATATATTAGTGCTGTCAAGTATAACTTAGTGTTGCTGGTAATACTAATGAAAATTATATAAGTGTTAGTACTGGTAGTATAAAAGTTACTACTGTTAGTATAATTAGTATTGTTAGTATAATTAGTACTGTTAGTATAAATTTACTGCTGCTAGTACAAAAGTTAGTACTGCTAGTGTATGTTATCTCATCGCTGCTGGTGAGAAAAGAATGTTCTAGTTACACCAGTTAGATGAATTTAGACACCAAGCTTATGAAAATTCTCGTCTATACAAGGAAAGAACCAAAGTCTGGCATGACAGAAAATTAAGGATGAGAAAAGACTTCAAACAAGGAAATAAAGTCTTACTCTTTCACTCAAAATACAAATATAAGCAACCAAAACTTAAATCTCGATTGTTAGGACCCTATATGGTAAAACATCAATACCTATCTGGATACGTTGAACTATATGGAAAAGATGGAAAGACAATTATAGTCAATAGACACCGACTCAAACTATATCATGAAGAAGATAATGACCCAAGGGATGCAGTCACTCCCTTTTTACCAAAAGATTGAATCTAGAAGATACGAGTTTAGCTAACGACTCTCTTAAAAATTAAGTGCTTCTCGGGAGGCAACATGTGCTTTCACTTAAGTGTGGAGGAGTACCTCCTCCATTCTTCTACTAATATCCTTTATCTATTTTCTAAAAAAAACAACAAAATTATTTTCTTTTTTGTATGCTTTTGTATATTTACTCTTATGCATGTAATCTAGTTTGAAGATATGGAAAAATTCTGAAGTATGTTCAAAAAGATAGCTCTACCGCAATCACGCATTTCTCTATACCCGGGAAGTATCGTTTTCCTTTAATTTATCCCTATTTTATCTATATTATCAGTTATCACATTGAGGGCAATGTTCAACTTAAGTGTGGAGGGGAGCCAAATAGGAAAAATTAATCATATCCCTCTGTGTTTGCCCTATTTAACTGATGTTTTCTGGAAAATTTAAAACTTAATATATGCTTTCAAAAAAAATATAATTAAAAAAATGCTCTTAGTAAGGCAAATCCCCCCGGATTGACACTATAACTAGCACAAAATTCAACCCACCTAAATTGTGAGAATCTAAGCCTAAAAATATATCCGGGTACCCACTTTTGGTACCTAAGATAATTGATGCCTTTAGCTTGTTCGAGTTAAGGAGTGAGCAATCATATGTATCTATTCCATCGATATGGATGTGTATATGTGGTTTTGTCGCCTTTTCTGGAGCATTGGTATTGGTTGAAAATTATATGAGTGAGCCGGTAATTTAGAAGCTCTAGAACTTGTGCTTAATCATCATTTACTAGACCGAAGCCTATCTCATGAAGTATATCTCGCAAGTTCTCATTCACAAGCGCTATCTATGAAGTTATGTTGCTGAAATTCCCAAAAATAAAGTGAAGAAGCTCTATGTCATGGTAAAAAAAGAGAGAAAGAAATTATGTTATAATAGTTTAAAAGAAATAAAGGCTTATGTTTGGCGCATGAAGATCGAATCCTCTCTAGTACCCAAGTTCCACCCTTCGGTCAGGTTTATGTGTTAAGTACAAGCCTATGGTAGCTGTCTATATTATGACTGTACAATTGAGTGTTCTACACAAAAATCATACAAACCCTATCTGAGTGGCTGAGTGAATTCTAAAAATCAAACACTATCCCTATGTGAGGTGCTATGTTATATGTCTACGCCTGAAAAGTTATCTAAAATGCAATCTCTCTTATAAAAAAATCTAAATTTTCTCCACGACACGAT
>BQNB010057580.1:0-38151 GCA_026074375.1 Tanacetum coccineum | reverse complement strand
CAAACTTTCTCGCTTTTTTTATTATTCATGTGTCTTCCTCACCCTGCACCTCTGCAACTAAACAACAAAACCATCCCTTCCCACCTTAACACCACACATCACATGGCTCATTGCCATGTTGGCAATCCTATGAAACCCCATTCGTCATTGGAACAGGACAAAGATTTAAGGGTTGAGATTAATTGACTTGGGCTCTACTCAAATTCAAGGGCTAAGATTGACTCTGGACTCTCCTCACACAGCAAGCACACCCCCATTTTGTCTCACAAAAGAAACACAGGAAAGAAGAAGTCAAGACCCCAAGACCTAGAATCTTCTTAGTTCTTATATAAATAGGGTCTTGTAAGCCCGAATGAGGCATGTAGTTTTTAACCTAGTTAGTTTCTTTTCAGCTTATTTAGTGTAATTTCTAAAATATTGTAATCTTTTTATGAGTTAATGAAAATTTAAGAGTTTAGCTTAAAATCTGTTTTTCTTAAATTCTTGTTTTAAAGTATTCAAAAACCTTTCATAAGCTCTCATAAGCTCTTTATTGTAACTTTATATAACCTGTTTTCATTAAGAAACTTAAACTGTTAAGTAGTTAAGAAAAAAAAATTCCACCAAAATACCTCAGCCTAAATTGGATGATAAGCTAGCTTTGGAAGAGCTTATAGACCTCACTAGCTTGTCTTTTTTACAACCTAGAGCTTGTAGATCATTTATTTGCCCTGTTTTGAGCAAGGGTTAGGTAAGTTTCTTTTTTTAGATTTTTGCTTATTTACTGTGGCTTAGCTTATTTGTGCTTATCTCTTGCTTATTTCTGTTTATTCTAGCTAGTTTATGTTATTTAATGCTTATGTTAGTTTAAAAAATCATTAGTTCAAGTTTTCTTTAAATCTGTTTAAATAGCTTAATTTTTTTTAGCATAATCTGTCAAAGCTTATTTCAGTGCTTATTGCTTATTGAAACTTGCTTAGTATTGTCTTAATAGCTTGTTCAATATCTGGTCTTGGCAGTTTGTGGTTTAAAATAGCTTTTACAAGTTAAAATAGGTGAAACTGTCTTATAAAGGGGTGTTTGGTTTAACTAGGAAAATGGGTAAAAATGGGTCATAATTGGTATTGTGTTCTTGAGTAAGCTTTAACTGGATAAAAATAGTGATAAAAACTAGTTTTTAAGTTTTAAATCTCAAAATCATAGCTTAATATACTTGTCATTTGAATCTGTTGGTTTAAAGTTTGTCACATTAGAAGTTAGTCACATTAGCTTATAGGATTAGATCTTTCAAAATGAAGTCTAAGTTTGTTTTTGTGCTGTTAAGCTTTAAAACAAGTTAGAACCAAGCTTCAATATGCCTGCAAGTTGTTTGAGTTTTACCAAAATAAGTCAAAATTTTCTAAGTGTTGAAAAAAAAAAAAAACACTTTTTCATTTAGCATTTCTGGCTTACCCTTTATTTCAAAATGAATTTTGATATGTTGAGTATAAGTTCTTTAACTGTTCAAACTTAATCTGTTTATAGTCCTTAAACCCATATGATCTTTTTAGTAGCTTAAAATTTTAAGCTCAAAAGTGCCCAGTGGGCGTATTAGTTAACTAGAATTTGGCATTTTACGTTTACTTATTCTTTAGCTTTTTTAGTTGTTGAAATTGCTTAATTAGGTTTAGTGTTCTCATTAGGTTTGGGTGATATGCTTAATTTATCTATTTTTCATTAGGGTATAAGCTGTATTTAAGCCTTATTTGCAATTTCCATCTTAAATTGTAAGTGTTAAGGCCTTTTTATTAAAATCTGTCTTTTAAGCTATTCTAGCTGCTTATTGTGGTGATCTTTAGTGCTTTTCGGATTAGCTTATTATCTGCTTTTTTGCTTTTATTTTCTTAGCTTATTGAGTCAAAAATTTGCAAAACAGTTTAACATCTCAAACCCTTAGTGTAAAAAAGCCAAACTATCACTTCATTTTAGCTAATTTCGTGTTCTATTTCCAAGTTATAAAAATATGTCTTTGTTAAAATTGCTTTGTTTACAGAATATTTATAAGCTGTGAAAAAAAGTTATAAAAAAAACAAAAGGGGAAGGTGGAAGATCCAAGGTGAGCCAAGGCTCGAACGCCTGGAACCTCAACACCCTCAACCCTTTTACACCCACACAACTCTTAACACTAGCACCCTTGGGATTTCTCTGTCTATCCTGGCACAAACATTCCTATAACACCTTTTTGAAGCCACCATTTTCATAAATAAGCTGTAGCTGTCTATATGTGGCATTTTAGCGAGCATAATATCAAATAAGCTTGTGTAGTCAACTAATTTTTTCCTGTGAAACACATTGCATCTTTTAAGGACTTTTGTTAATTTTTCATAATTATCCACCTTTATTTGCTATTTTTTCTTTAATTATCGTAGTATAAATTTAGAACAAAATCAATAAAATCTAGAAATTAATTCATAACAAATACAAAAAAATATTTTTTGGTTTAGAATTAATATATTGAGTTTACAAACTTTAAAATTATTTTATCACTTTAGATTTAATTTTCATTTTTAGGCTTTTTAAATTAAATATTAGAAAAAAGATTTATCATATAAAAAGTCGTGAAAAAATAGTTTTCTTAATTTTTATCATATTTAGACTTTTCTAGTATAAAAATCATTTTTTAGAATTTTTAGGTATTTAAATTTTTCTATTTTACTAGGAAGTTAATAGTTAACTTAGTTTTTAATTCATAGAAAATTATTAAAAAGTAAAAAAACAAATAAAAATTCTTTTAAAAAAAAAATCTTTTTGTACATTTTTAGTTTACATTTAAAAATTTATTGAGTAGGACAAAATTTGACTTAGTTGATAATTAAGATGCTTATGATTCCCGTTACATTTTTAGTTTAAATTTGGTGTCCCTCAATTGTTTTTAGTGTAGATTGCGATAAACTTTCCGAGATTTACGAAAATAATCCACAATCTTGTTCCATTCCCAAACATCAAGATATACAACCGACTCCTCAGACGATTCCATCACTCATCGTTGGGAAATTAACTAGCACGGAATCCAATACTTCCCGTTTTATCACAATTGAGATTTTTGATTCGTCATTATTATATATTTATATATTTTATTTAATTATATATTATATATAATAGTAAAGGGAGTTAAACAATAATTCCATCATAGCGTCTTTGAGACCGCCATGAATGCAGAAACCAATCCTTCTATATTTTGATTATTTTGATTTTTTTTAAAATTTTGAGGACGGTTGTTGAAGGAACAGTTCAGGATCAAACCGTTGGGTTGGAACCGGTTAGGTGGGTTCGAAAAATTATTTTTGGAGTTTTGAGGTTGTCTTCACCTAAGGTTCGGGTAACTTCTCCATGACAGATTATAGGTGTCACCAAGATTGTTTTGATCGAGCTTAACAGTATACCACTTACCTCATGCTTCATCGGTACGCGAGGATGCGTATTCAACAAAGGATTGTTTAGGGTTTTCCATGCAATACTGAGTGTCGTAGGGACCACTGCAGATTTCACATGGGGTAGTGATTTTGTTCACCTGGGTAGATCGCGTCGAAGCAAGATGAGCTTCCATCAAGTGTTGGACTTATTTTTGAGCTCGATTAGACGGCGGTCGGATGTACTCGGGACATCTTAAGGAAATGTGATTGCCTTGACCGGCTTAGCGAAATCCCTTGGGTCGTTCCAACTTTCGTTGTCATAGAGGGTGAGGTCCTCTAATAATGCCCAAGATTCTTCGGCGTTGAGGTCACGAAGCTTACCACCGGCCGATTGGTCAATGGTTCGTCTTGTGACGGGATTGACATGGTCATAAAAAATTTGGACTTGGAGCCAAAGGTCTATGCCATGGTGAGGGACTTTTTAGAGTAAGTCCTTGAAATGAGTCCATGCTTCGGATAGAGATTATCCATGATGTTGTTGGAACATCAGGATATCGTTGCAGAGTTTTTGCAGTCCTTCCCGGTGGAAAGAATTGAGCAAGGAATCGGGTAGTAAGATCCTCCCATATAGAGATGGATCCTGCTGGAAGGCGTTCAAGCCAATTGCTAGCTTGATCGCGTAGGGAAAATTAAAATAAACGCAGGCACGTTCTTTCCCTATTTTCACCGTCAAGGTCAAGTGAGTCCACCAGTTTAAGAAAATCCTTGAGGTGTTGGTTTGGATCCTCGGATCGAAGTCTGTGGAATGAGCATCCGTTTTGCACCAACCGGATGGTGTCGGATCGAAGAGGTACCACGTCGTTACCTGTGGGGAGCTCAATGGTATTCCTATAGCCCTCGTGGCTTGGTTTGGAGTAATCTCCTAGAGTACGGATAGGATTCTCGTCTCTCATGGTGGTTGACGAGAATGGGTTATGAAACAGATAACACGAAGAAAAGATAGACTACAAGAAAGCTAATATGCGGGAATTAAATCTTACTTGAAAGGATTCAAGCAAGTAAAACTAAGCTAAACTATGATCAGAACCTAACTATTCCCCAGGCGGCGGCGCTAAAAACTTAACGTGCGGTCGTCGTAGGACTTCTACACAAGAAGTTTTACAACTCCCTATGCAGTGCACCTAACCGTTGTAGTATAGTATAGGCAAGGCTCGGGGTTGTTTATCGTTCACTCAAGGAATAGGTTGGGAAGGCTTGATCACGGTCTAACAGAATTCTAAGGGTTGAGAGAAGATTATTTTTGTATTTTTATATTTTATAGAAAGCAAGTAAAACCAAACTGTATATTGAGAGGAGGTTTGGTTTTAGCTATTAACACGGTCTAATAGAATTCTAAGGGTTGAGGGAAAATTATTTTTGTATTTTTGTATTATATGAAAGTGGTAAAATCAAATAATTAGAGGGAGGTTTGGTTTTAGCTATTAAACTAAATAATAATCTAAACTAATGGTGATAACAATAAGATAAAAGATTGTGTCTATTTAATCATGTATTACTCCCTAGATTGCTTCTCCTAGTGTTGTTACCTTGTCACCCTTGTGATGATCTATGAACGAATTACACGAACCCGCCGTCTACTTAGTATACCGCTAGAGCAACGCACATGCAAGGTAGTATGAAGACTGTTACCCGATGGTATCCTTTCTACACAATCACGTTTCCCTAGACATATCAACAACGATTATAGACAGAAAGCTGATTTTCTAAGATCTAACGTGCACATCCATCATAAGAAGCAACATCACTAAGATCTACATTCTAGGTTTCATACAATCATAAATAAACACAATAATAAGTTTAGCCAATCATGTAAAAGATAAAGCAAGAACAATAGATCAAACAACACATAGACATATTGAGTGATTAAGTAAACCTTACTTGATTAAAACATGAATTAGAAGAAGTACAATAGGGTTTTTAGGCCCTAAAATCGTCTCCTTAAGCTGCTAAACAAACTAGGGTTTGTACCCTCTTTTTATTCTAAAGTTACACACTTAAAAACCTAAATTTGGGTTTGTATATATAGGAAAATCGACGCGACGGCGTCGCGTTTTAATCGTGACGCCGTCGTAAGATGAATATTCTAGATCTGCGTTTGAGTCGGTGCGGGCTGACGCCGTCATGAAAGATGTGACGTCGTCACTTGATGAGTTGTGACGTTGTCGTGTATAGCAAGTGACGCAGTCTCCAGTCTCTGTGAGCACAAATCTTCAAGAGTCTTGGTGTTGGTTTGTAATCTCGTCTGTTTCTTCACCAAATGAGCCCAAGTCACGTGTAGTTCATCCAAATGTCTTCCAAATGAGAAATACTTGAAAAGGAACGATTAAGTACCTATTTTGGGCATAAACACATGATTTTGGAGGTTAAACGACCCTGAAAAAGTGTATAAAATGACACCTCATCAGCTTATTTCTGCCCAATACACCGTATCTAGAAAAGAAGATACGGCGTATCAGCGCCTGGACTTCACAAGAAAATGCGCATTCTTAATTCCCAATACGGCGTATCCAAGTTCCTTCATACGCCGTATCCAGCTGGATAGACATTCAGAGATTGGGTGAATAAATATAATTTGGGAAGATATATCTAACTGATTATAAACTTAGCTCGCACTCCAAGGAAAACACCCCTATACGCCGTATTGACCTCAATCAATACGGCGTATCCAGTCTTTTTCAGACACTAAATAGAAGACTCAAAAATGAGTTTTCAGTGTGTAAAATCATATTATCTATACCATACATATAAAAGACGATTTTCTAAAGAGAAAAAGAGCAGCCAAAGGTCAAGCATCGATCACGATTCCATAGAAGACACCGTGTAATTCCTATGCTCTTGTAATCATTTAATTTTTGGTATCGTTCGGTAAAACGTGTAGTTTACCTTGGTTATTTGATCACGCTTGTATAATTATAATGGTTATGGGCTAATACCCTCGGGTATTAGCCATCTTAATGATGATCTAATGTTTGGTTTGTTTTAACCCGATTTCTTAATTTATCGTTGAAAGTTTAATTATGTTTATCACATGATACTTGTCTACGTGTTTGAATATGCGACCTATCATTCAACTGGGTCTAGTTATGCCTAACAAGTGAACTACATACTGGGATAGCTCTCCATATCGTGTTTTATATTACTGGACCAATAGGATCACAAATAATGTTCTATCTTTGAATTAAATAAAATAAGGATAATTATAAAATAAATTATACAAGTTTTATAATCTGATTATATCTCTTTTGAAAGGCCCAAAATTCGGCCAAATCTCTAAGTATATCTTTTAATTCATTTTCATTTGTTAAATCCAAAAAAACAATTGCACCGAAACCCTAATAAAATCAAGAGGCGGCATAAGAAATTTTTCCAGGGCAAGAACGATTTTTCTAGGGTGTTTAGAAGGTCAAGGAAGGTGGGAAAAATATTGGAAAGATTGTTTAAGGCTTGGTTCGATTGTGGTATTTGTTTTGGGTTCGAATTAAGCAACCGGGTTCAATAATTCATAAAATCACCAAGGATCATCAAAGGTATTTTTGTATCTCATTTTTCATCATATTAATTCGTCCTATGCTTAAGAAAAATTATCATGCATGTTATTTTGATTTTATAAATTAAAACATGTTCGAAACCCTAATTTTTAGCTAATTATGAAATCGGCACAAATAATATTTGTAAAATTGATTTTATATTTTTCTAAGGTTTTTTATATCACATATAACTCAGATAAATTGTTGGAAAAATTTAGAAGTGATTCGAATAATTATTGGGGAATTATCTTGGTTTGCCAATTTCGAAATAAAGGAAAAAGCAAAGAAATAAAATTAGGGTTAGGGTTTTCATAATTTTTCCAGGGTGGCAATAATGAGCTAATGATTGGGTAATAATTATGTTTGTGATTGGGAAAAATTAAATTAGGGTTTTGTGGATTTAATGAGTTATCCGATTTGCTATTTAAAGTATAAGGACTTGTTTTGTAATTTCTGAAACTATGGGGTCTGTTTTAGACATGTTATTATATTTTAAAATATTCGTAAAAATAAAGTTGGGGGTTGTAAATGTCATTTTTATATTATTTTAGGATTAAAAGGTTAATTACATATAATAAGTAATTAAGAAAGTAATTAATTAAAATAAAGGACTGAAATTGTAAATTCTGAAAAGTATAAGGTTTCGAGTTAGTAATTTAAAGTATAAAGTATGATTTTGTCATAAGTTGAATCTATAAGGCTTGTTTTGTAATATGGATAATTAAACTGATATATGTTTAATTAATGTAATAAAACTCAAAAGGACTAAATAGTATAAATTATGTAAATTAAGGGTTTTTGCAATCTTAAATACAGAAAATTGGAAGGTATAATCTGAATAAATATGAAACTTTGATATAACCCTTTATCCTTGAAAATTAGTTGCATTTTGTATATTAAGACCCTAAATATAGAAAGTTTTGTCATTATTTAACCCTAAACTTGTAAGGTTGACATATTAAGTCCCTAAACTATTCAAAATACTTAATAGAATCTCAAATGATGAATATTACTAAAAATGGAAAGTTACTAAAAATGGAAAGTTGCTAAAAATGGAAAGTTACTAAAAATGGAAAGTTACTAAAAATAGAAAGTTGCTAAAAATAGAAAGTTACTAAAAATGGAAAGTTAACTAAAAAAAGAAAAGTATACTTAAATGAATGGTTTGTAAAACAATTCAATCATTATCTAGGTTCGATCAGAGGGAGTAATTTTGATATTCCCTGTGGTGTTTATCTTTGGTTATTGCTTTGCTTCGGGAAAAAAAATAATGTACAGATATTCTGACCTTAACGTTAAGGTTTTCATGACATATTCCACTCTATCTTTGATTTCTTAATGTGATTTGCTACAGTTGCTCATGAGCTTTTATCTTGGCTCTCTTTATATATGATCTTCTTATTTATGTTTATTTGAACCCTGCTATGCTCCCTTTGATATTGAACCTTTGACAATGAACCTTTGCAATGAACCTTTTGAAAAGAACTTTGATATGACTTTGCCTTTGAACCCTTCAGTTATGAGAAACCAAGACACTATTTGTTTCCTAGCCATGAAGTAACCTGGCCGTGATCATTAGAGCAAACCTTTGGAATGACTCACGTGTGAGAGAGTGGATTTCCACGCCGTCCCCCATTTGATATTATATGCGCATATGGAAGATTATTTATTTCTGTTTTAAGGGGCGTATGGATGCATCCTAGATTTGTTTTGTATTCGATGGATTATGACATTATGATATTTGGATATTTGGTGACTGATGTTTGGGTGCAATCCACGTCTTTCACATTTGGAGCTAGCTACTCCATGGTTACTATGATATGATTTGTTTGGGCTTGGTAATTGGACTTAATTTGATTCTCTGATTCATCTTACCTTACACTATGAATTGACTTCTGATTTGTCTTACCTTATATTTAGTAAATCCCGTTGATCAAGTATTGCGATTACCTTTGTAATATGTATCGTACCTTTGATTACCGTATCTTTTGCATTTGATATAATATATCTGTTCACTGGGCTTTGTAAGCTCAGCCGCACTTTCTTTTCCTGCGGCAGGTATCTAAGCTAGGAGCTGGGGTTGCTTTCAGAATATGAGTGCTGAGTGTGGACTTACCCTAGAGATCTTAGTTTTGATATATGAATTGTTTCTTTTCAAGACATTTGTTATTTCGTTTGGATATGTTTATCCTTTGAGAACTTATGTACCTTAAGTCATGTTGCTATCTTTACCTTGGCTATTTTATTAAGACTTTCCACACTGCTATTAATGCTGTGTTATGATATGTATGCCTTTATGATGTCACACCATATTTGATAATACTTCTTACCTTATTGGGTCACGGTCGTTACAATTTATGTATCAAGCTGCCAGGTTAAATCTAATGACGAGGTCTTATGATCTTAAGCTTAAGGCGATGACCTGTGAGGATTGGGTGGACATTACGTTCCTTCTGCGAACTCTCTTCACGTACCCCTATCTTGTTTTCGTTTGCTAATCGTTTTCTCGATCGTTCAGATGGTGACTACCCGTAGAACACCTCGAGGGATGACGATGTTCCTAACTTCGAGGCCATGAATATGTTAACTGCCCTCTACGTTTCGATGATCGTATTCGTCCTGCGAATTTACTTCCTACTCCATAATGCCTTCCACTTTGATGTGATCTCTTGGCATTGGATTGGTTGGCTTCTCAACGAGCCCTACCATTGACTGCTATCAAGACTGTGACCTTTGGTAACGTTCGCAGCAACCTGAATTTGTTAGAACATGGTTCCTCACCGCTTAACGTCCGTTAACGCTCATCTCTGCTATGAAGGCACTACCTTGATTTCTCCATGGGTGCCAAGGTTTTCTTTACATGCTGGCTTTCTGTTATGGACACATCTTTGGAGAGTCCTAATATGAAAAATCTTTCTCTTGTTCGTGAAATTCTCTGATGTTTTTTCCGATGAAACTTCCGACTCTTCCTCCTGCTAGAGAGATATGACAATTGGCATTGAAGTTAATATCCCGGTGCTGAACACTATCTCAAAGCTCCGTATCGTAATGGCACCTGTTGAAATTTGAAGGGAGTTAAAAGAGCAAGTGAACAGATATGTTTGGAGACAATGGCTTATTAGACCCAGTGTTTCAACCGTGGGGTGCACGTCTTATGTTGTTAAGAAGAAGGATGGAGCGTGCGCTTAGTTTAATTGGAATGACCGCACGAAACTCAATCGTATTATGATCGTAACCGCTATCCTCTTCCCTCGAGTTCGACGATTTTTTGACCAACTGCAAGGGGCAAATATTTTTTCTAAGATTGATCTCGATCTGGTTTATCACCAGCTCGTGTGAGAGAGCAGATATTTCTAAGTACTTATCTGCTTTCCGTACGTGTTATGGCCACTACGAGTTCTGGTTTATGCCCTTCGTCCTGACTAATGTCCCTGTCCGTGTTTATGGATTATAATGAACCGTATTTCCATAGAAACCTTGACAAGTTCGTTATTGTTTTCATCGACACATCCTCGTATTACCTACAAGTCCTGGAAGAAGAACATGAGCGACATCTACATTGGTGTTGGAAGATTCATAGACAAACGAAGTTGTATGCGAAGTTCGAAGATGCGAGTTCCTAGTTACACAAGTCGCTTTCCTTGGTCATATTGTGTCTGCAGACGGCATCATTATGGATCCAATCAAAGGTTGAGGCTATCACCAAATGGCCGAGACCTACTACGGTGACGGAAGTGAGAAATTTTCTGGGCTTGCTGGCTATTACCGACGTTTTGTTGAGGTTTCTTCTCCAATTAGCCTTTACTCATACCCAGCTGAATGAGAAAGGGTGAGAAAGTTTGTGTGGACGATGAGCGATCAGGAGAAGTTTTGGGATTGAAAACGGAGATTGGTGTCTGCTCCGATATGCTCCTTCCATCAGTTCCGGTGGTTTTACAGATATACAGTGATGCAGTCGAAGAAAAGGCTTGGTTGTTTTGCGATGCAACTGGGGTAAGGTGAATCGCCTACGCTGCAAGACAACCAGAAGCCTTATGAAGTAAAGATTATCCTCAACCCTAATCTTTGAGTAGCTGCAGTGGTTTTGCATTGAAAGATCGGAGACACTATCCTGTATGGTGAAGCATTGGTGATATATTTACAGATCATAAAAGTCTCAAATCTATTTTTACTCAAGGCGAGAACTTTAACATGAGGACAGAGACGATTCTGGTTGGAAACTTCTGAAAAGGATTATTACACAACATCCAGTAACCATCCGGCCAAGGCAAATGTGGTTGCCATTTGACAGCACTTATGTCGAAAATGCTGGGATGATAGCTTGTTTTTTTATCCAGATTCCTTCCATTCGATTTAAGAGTCGATTGGAATTTGAGAAAGCTATGTGTACGAGGTTCTGATGGCTATTGGGCAAGTATGAGGATAAAGTCTAACCTCATGCCACAGATTAAAAGAAACCTAAAGGGACGACGGTGACAGTTTTGGGCTTTTGTGCAGAATGTTGAGACAGGAAAACATGTCTGAGTCTTCAGTGTTGATGATGACGGGTGTTGTGTGGTTTGAAGATAGACTATGTGTTCCTAATGATCAGGCACTTCGCGAGAAGGTTATGACGAAGCTCATAGTTCTCCATTTACTATTCATCCAGGTTCAACCAAGATTACAGAGATTTGAAACAGTACTTTTTTGGTGGAACGGCATGAAAGCAAGAATTTGATGGCTCTACGTTTGTATCAAATGTATACTTGTCAGCAGGATCCAAAAAATTAAACATCAGAGAGCTAGTGGTTTGGATACACAGCCGTTCAGGAGATTACCTATGAGGAATGGGATAGATTTCCATGATTTGTACTGGTTTGCTCTACTAACTCAGAAAAGACATGATGCGATTTGGGTGGTTGTTGATCGGACTAACCCAAGTCTGCTAATTTCTTAACCCATATCAGAAGAACTATGGTATTAGTAAGTTGGTCGGAGATTTTTTCGACAGGAAACGTTAGACCTGCATGGTACAAACCAACTTCTTATTTGTCCGACAAGATCCGAAGTTTACGTCTCATTTTTGGAAAGGATTATACAAAAGCTTGGGGAACTCCGCCTAAGTCATGTACAAAAAAGCATTTCCAATCCTCAAACCGATGTCCCCGATCAGAGAGGAACCATTCAGAACTTGGAAGATATGTTGAGGCTTGTGCCTTTAGAATGGACAGCAGTAGCTGGGATGAATATTTGTGCTATGGTGGGATTTGCCCTACAATAATAGTTGGCATGCTAGCATCAAAGCAGCACCTTTCGAGCTTCTGTATGGTAGAAAATGTACGATCACGCTATTTGCTGGGATGAAGTAGGTAGCGTTTGATGAAGGTCCGAAGCTCAATCATCGAGATTCTACTAATGAGAAAGTGGCTGTTGCTAAGGAGAAATTGAAAGAGGCTAGATCGCGACAGAAGAGTTATGCTGATAAGCATCGACGTGACTTAGAGTTTCAAACTGGAGATCGTGTATTTCTGAAAGTTTCGCCATTCAGAGGAGTTAAACGTTTTGGGATCAAGGGCAAGCTCAGTCCTCGATTCATTGGTCGTTTGAGATTTTGGAACGTATTGGGAGAGGTTTAATCGTATCGTCCTGGCTCTTCCTCCCGCAGTTATCAGCACGTTCACGATGTCTTCTTCATGTATCTCTTTTGAGGAGATACCATTATCATCCATTGCAATGTCGCAATTCTTATCCTTTTGATTTCAGATTCAAGCTGATGTCCTTTGTCCGAGAAACCTGAATCCATTCAGATCGTCAAGAAGAGTCATGAAAACAAAGTTATTCCTTTTGCGTGAAGATCATTTGAAGAATCACCCAGAGCGTGAGCTACCTGGGAGAAACGAAGAGTCCTAATGCGAGCTTAGTTTATCCTCATGTTCTTTGTCTAGTTCGATCAGGTTTTCGTTTCGTTCTCATTTCCACGTTTTCATTCCGGTTCATTTCAATTTCGAGGACGAAAATTTTTTTTTAGAGGGGAAGAAGTTGTAAAACCTAAAAACTCAACAATTTAAAATATTACAAAATAACCCCTAAATTCCAAGAAAATCCATAAAAGCTTAAATAAATTTCATTTTAATTATAGAAATTATAAAATAAATAGATGGCCAATTAATCTGAAATTTATGATACGATTAAAATACTTTATATTATGTAAGAAAAATAATTAATATTTATCTATATATTAATTATGCCGAAAATACTAATATTTATGTATTATATTTTACAAATTAAATTAAATAAAATAAGGATAATTATAAAATAAATTATACAAGTTTTATAATCTGATTATATCTCTTTTGAAAGGCCCAAAATTCGGCCAAATCTCTAAGTATATCATTTAATTCATTTTCATTTGTTTAAATTTCCAACAAAAACAATTGCAAACACAAAAACATCACCGAAAACCCTAAATAAAATCAAAGGTGCATAAGAAATTTTTTTCTAGTGATAAAGCAAACAAAAACTATTTTTTCTAAGGTGTTTAGAGGTCAAGGAAGTTGGAAAAATTTGTACGGAATGTCATTAAGGCTTGGTTCGATTGGGTAATTTTTGATTTGGTTTCGAATTATAGCAACCCGGTTCCAATAATTCATAAAATCACCAAGGATCAATCAAAAGGTATTTTTTTATATCTCATTTTTTTTTTTTCATCATAATAATTAATTTCGTCCTATACTTAAGAAAAATTATCATTAAAGGCATGCCATGTTATGAATTTTGGATTTTATAACATTAAAACATGTTTCATAAACCCTAATTTTTGTAGCTAATTATGAAATACGGCGACAAATAATATTTGTAAAATTGATTTTTATATATTTTCTATAGTTTTTTATATCATCATATACCTCAGATAAATTGTTGACAAAAATTTAGAAGTGATTCGAAATAATTATGGGGAATTATCGTGGTTTGCCGATTTCGAAATAAAGGATAAAGAAAAGCAAAGAATGAGTAAAATTAATATAGGGTTAGGTTTTCATAATTTTTTCCAGGTGCAAAAAAATAAATGGCTAATGATGGGTTGGGAATACATTTATTGTTTTGTGAATGTGAAAAATTAAAAATAAGGGGTTTTTAATGTGGATTATAATGAGTTAATTAATCATTATATAAAATTTATAAAATTAAAATTCCGATAATCCGAATTGCTTAATTTATATATATAAGTATACAAAAAGGTTTCACTATTTTTGTTTATTGTTGGTCAATAATCCCCATTATCTTAAACTATGGGGTGGTGTGACTGCCAGGTGAGCAGTTGGGCCATTTTCCATCATTATATGACAGTGCATGTTTTATCTGCTCCGGGTGGCTCAGCATATAGCACGTTTGCACATAAAACCCCCTCGTAACGTGTGCTGTCTCCACGTCATAAACAACACAAACCACACAACAGACCACCCACAACCAATATTATTTGTGGTGTGTACTCCCCCCCAGACCCCCAACCAGACCCCTAAGCCACAACAAAAGTCAACCCCATTAACACCTTCCCACAACCCCCACCAACCCCCGCCCCGAAACGCCCTAACCAAACCAAACACCACTCCGCCTGCCCCTATCACCCAGTTCTACACCACAAACACCAGCACCCCTCCCCATAACCACCGTTACACAAGATTGTGTGTTAACAACTGACAAAAACAATACCACCCTACAACAAAAAGTACCACCTAAGCCACCACCACCGTGCAATAACAATCACCAACCATTCACCAACCAGCACCATAAAACCAACCCAACCACCCCCCCCCTTCCACCCACATACCCAACATACCCCAACCGTAAAGCCAATACACCCAACAACCTCCCAATGTCTTACACCACACCCCCCCCCCGGAGTCCCCAAAGCACAATCCCCCCAAATAACCACAACCAAGACCCAACAGTATGCTTTTTCGTATACTTCAACCCCAACCCCACCCCACATGCCCGTATACCACCAAACCCCCACCATCCCCTCCCAAGACCTGAAGCACAAACACCACCCACACAACGAACACTCCCGAGACGCCCAGCACGCATACCCACCCCCCCCACCACATATCATAAGACACCCCCCCACTTACAAACTCCATACCAAACACCCCCCAAAACCAGACAACAGCCACTTACAACCCCCAACCCAAAGTGCCCCGAAAACCAACCAAAGAAAGGTTTCTTAAAAATGCCCGTAAACAACACAAACACAGCCCCTACACAAAGGCGCCACAGACCAATCCCCTAATACCTACCTCCGCCAATGGCAACAGTAATCAACAGTCACCTCACGCACTTACAAACATCCACCCAAACCAAGCTCCCTAACCACAACCGCCCCCCCCCATTAGTCCCGCAAACTCCTCCACTCCCCCCCCACCGCCCTAATCCTCCCCCACCCCTAACCACCCCCCAACCCCATACACTCACTACCCCCGCCAAACCCATCCATTAAAATCTACCACACAACAACAACCAGACCCCAACCCACAACCAACTCCACAAACCCCGCAAACAATAACCCAACACCCAGCCAACAAACCACCACACCTATTTATATCATTACGGATCGTCTTACGGAAGAAGACGAGCCCGACACAACGGTCCAGCGGGAAACACAATTTTTGCGATATTTCCCAACCTCCTGTGGTGTCTTTATCCTACACTTCTCATATTTTTCTCTCCTCCTCTATCTTTAATATATGGGTGATTATAATTTTCACTTTGGATGTTAATTTGCTTATAATTAATGCCTTTTGCTTCGGAAAAAGTAGCGATATTCTTGACCTTATCGATTAAGGATTCTCATGACATATTCCTCTCTATCTTGATTCTTAGTGATTTCTACATTTGCTCTGAGGGGCCTTATTATCTTGGCTCTCTTATCTGAGCTGTTATTATGTTTCGTATTTGAACCGCTGCTATGCTACCTTTTGAATATTTGAACCTTAAAACATTGAACCTTTCTATGATTCCCTTTGAAATGAACTCTTGATATACTTTGCTTTGAACCCTTCAGTTTAAGAACCAAGCCACTCTTTGTTTCCTAGCCATGAAGGTAACATGGCCGTGTCATTGATGCACCTTTGGCATGACTTATGTGTAAGTGAGTGATTTCTCACGCCATTCCCACCATTTGATAATTATATGCGCATTATGAAAATGGGATTATTATTGTTTAAGGGGCGTATGGATGCATCCTAGGATTTTTGTTTTGTATTCGATGGATTTGACATTATGAATATTTGGATATTGGGGACTGATGTTTTGGGTCAATCCACTCTTCACATTTGGAGCTAGCTACTCCAAGTTACTAGAAATGATTTGTTTTGGGGGCTTGGTAATTGGATTAATTTGATGAGGAATAATTGTATTATTAATGAGAAAAATTGCGATGGGGGGGGGGGGGGGGGGGGGGGGAATGGGGGGGGTATCGGGTAAAGGGGGATACACTATGAAGTGACTTCTGATTTGTCTTACCTTAATTTGTATCCCGTTATCATCTAATTGTGATATCCTTTGTACTTTGTATCGTAATCCGTTGATTTCCGATCTTTTGCATTTGATTATATATATCTGTGCAATGGGCCTTTGTAAGCCAGCCGCACTTTCTTTTCCTACTACGCAGGTATCTATGCTAATGGAGCTGGGTTTGCTTTCAGAATATAGTGCTATGTGGACTTACCAAGAGATCTTAGTTCTTGATATATGAATGTTTCTTTTCAAGACATTTGTTATTAATCATTTGGGATATTTCTATCTTTTGAGAAACTTATTGTACCTTAAGTCATGTTGACTTATTTCCTTTGGCTATTTATTTAAGACTTCCGCTGTTTAATGCTTGTGTTATGATTATGTATGCTTTTGATGTCACACCATATTTGTAATACTTCTACCCTTTTGGGTCGGGGCGTTACAAATACCCTTGGGTATTAGCCATCTTAATGAAGATCTAATGTTTGGTTTATTTTAACCCAATTTCTTAATTTATCGTTGAAAGTTTAATTATGTTTATCACATGATACTTGTCTACGTGTTTGAATATGCGACCTATCATTCAACTGGGTCTAGTTATGCCTAACAAGTGAACTACATACTGGGATAGCTCTCCATATCGTGTTTTATATTACTGGACCAATAGGATCACAAATAATGTTCTATCTTTGTCTTTAAATTATGAGCTTAGTTGGACAGGTAGGTGACCCGTATGTTTCAACAAGTATGTTCTTAATTAATTGATAAAGACTTGAACAGTGAACTACCAGTATATAAAATACCGTCAAATAGTAAGTGAGTAAAGTCCCGATGGGCTAGGGTTTAATAAGATCACCATTGCTTTAATCCCTAGATAGATTATAATTAAACTAAAAGGATGCTTTATGCGGATACGTTAATTGTGACAGGATTCAACGTGTCTAGGTCTTAGGATGATGTCCCGCCTAAGTCTTAAGAATGATATGCCGCTTCGAGATAAGAAATCATTGCACTAAACAAACAAATCAGCATTTAATTGGATTTAATATGGCTAATATAGTTTTCTATCATTTGGCTTGTACCGCTCTTTTATTTTCTGATTGTTTTCTTGCATGTTTATTGTGTTTTGAATTGATTATTGTCACTATAAAACCTGTGCCAGTCTCTCTGGCTGAGAACCCCCCATTATCATTAGAAGTATGTTTAGCATAGGTTTAACAAGTAATTAGAATTAACGTAATTAGATTAATTAAAATATTGATAGAATATAAGGTTAACGACCTCGCTCTTAGTGTTCGACACCCTACTTACCACGAAACTCCACCCGATCGGGTACACTGCCTGTTAAAGTGTTGTTTTAGGATAAGTCGGCTAAATATAAATTTAATCTTTGGTCATTAATAAACTGACCCTACACGACAGCACATGCATTTTTTACTAACTTAAGTTTGGAATAATGATTTGGAAGTATTTTTAAATGAAAGTAGACACAATTACGTTTAAAATGACGGGTGGAACGAATTCTACGGACTTACGGATGATTTTATATGATTTTTTGAAGTTTGCCAAATTCTGAAGAAACAGACAGATGGCCCCCAGAAAGGTAACGCCCCCCAGATATATTTGGGGGCCGCCCTAACATTTAGGGGACCGCCACCAGTGACCTAAAAACACGTTTTTCGTATAAAATCATTTGGTGACTTAATGGAAGGACGCATGACTTCAGAAAGTTGTTTAAGCACATAAAATACATGTTTTAGACGATCTTTCTACTCTTATGACTTAGACAAACATAAATACATGTTTTAGATGATCTTTCTACTCTTACGACTTAGACAAACATATGTTAACACTTCCAAGCTCTCTTGAGAAAATTTTCCTTCAAGCTAGTATACAAAGTCTATTTAATAACAAAACTAATACGAATCAAGCAACAAAACACTTTTCATATTTAATCCTCCTTCATGGGTAATTTGATACATGGATCGTACTCTATTTTAAAAACCATTTGTTTTGAAAACTAGAGCGATGTAGCTCGTGATACCAATTGTGGAAACCATAGAGGGGGGGGGGGTTAATACGTTTCCAATTAAAAACTTTATATTTTTTGTATCAAATCACCAATCAAGTTTGACGTAATATAAGAAGTGTTGATTATAGATCTACAATTGCTAATACATAATCTAACAATACAACCACACTCACAATATTTACTACAAAGAACTACACAACCATAAGTAACATGATATACAAACAATCCACGCAATCATGATCACAATGCAAGTATAAAAGTAAAGCGGTAAATGCAAAGAAATAAGTAAAGTGAAAGGTAAAAGAAAATGCAAACCGGACACGGTGATTTATAGTGGTTCTGTCATGATGCTCCTCTTCACCCTACTCTCCTCCTCGAGTATCCAACTCGAGAGTTACTTCATTAATCAACAAGCTCCCTTTCGGTGGAGAAAACCTTATAACGTTGCTTACAATATTTTCTGATACTAAGCTAGATGTCAAGTTCTTCTTCGGGTACAACTAAACCTGTTATGTTTTGTGGCCCAACATAACAAACCTTGTGTTGTATGGCTTAAACACATAAACCGCGTTGCTTACATTATTTTCCGACACTAAGCTAAATGTCGAGTCCTAATCTTAGCCAGAACCAATCTACTACTTCACCAATGTATTTTGAGGCCTAAAATACTAACCAACACACAATCAACCCTTCCGAATATATACTCCATTCGGATCTACACACTACTAAATATTAGAAGACATGGACTCGATCTATATATAACAAATGTTACGAATGGACTAACTAGACTACATAACTTCGTATCTTGATGATGACAAAAGTTCTTTTCTTGCACTTACGTGATTTACACCGGGTATAGAAAATATCCGTGTTGATGTAGACTTGAGAAGTCGAGGGATGTAGATGCATATATACATGATGATTTGTGATTATGAGTAACTTGTGCACTTTATGTTATGTATTACAAGTTACATATTTGTCATCACCAAAACATAAAGGGATCGTATAGATTAAATATCATAATATTTGCACTAACAAGTTATAATTAAACAGATTTTTAACTTACAGCCTTGGAATTACAGATCTATAACGATTTTAAAAAGCAGTTGTTCAGATCAATTTATTTTGAAACCAAGATTGAGTTTCTATTAAACTGATCTATTGATTCATTGAAACCAAGATTGAGTTTCTTTGAAGCAGATGCGGTACAACTATAGCGATTTTAAAAAATAGTTGTTCAGATCAATTTATTTTGAAACCAAGATTAAGTTTCTATTAAACTGATCTATTGATTCATTGAAACTAAGATTGAGTTTCTTTAAAGCAGATCCGGTACAAGGTTATAGAAATCAAGATTGAATTTCTTAGATACCGGTTTATAACAGTTTATTTAACTGTTTGTGTTTGATCTGTTAGGATGACAAACATGATTGTGACTACTCCTGTGAACATAACTAGTGCGTCGGTTACCAACACAGTTGCTAATCATGCTGAAAAACCAAAAAAATTCAATGGGCAGAATTTTAAGAGGTGGCAACAGAAGATGTTCTTCTATCTCACAATTTTGAACCTTGTGCGGTTCTTAAATGAGACTGCACCTTAGGTGGAACCTCCTAAGGAAGGTGAACCCTCTAATGCACAGGCTGTGCAAGCTGTGGATGCATGGAAACATTCAGACTTCTTGTGTCACAACTAAGTTCTGAATGGTCTGGTGGACTCTTAGTATAACGTGTACTGCAAGACCACGACTGCCAAAGAATTATGGGAGTCATTGGAACGCAAGTACAAAACAAAGGATGCGGGTACAAAGAAGTTCTATAGAAACCTTGTTGAGTTTCTTTAGAAGAATGGATCTTAGAAACCTTGCTGAGTTTCATTATAGAAATAAATCACGTTTAACATATCTATTAAGATCTTCTTAATGAAAATTGACAACATCATATTACATATGTGTTTTTTGTTAAAAACATTATGTAATAGGTGATATTTTTTAATTGTTTAGTCAAAAGACTTTCTTTAAAGTGGTTTTGTATAACGGATCTTACAAAACATTAGTGCTTTAATCAAAAGTTGATTAAAATCGTTTTTTTAAGAAACACTATGTAATTGAGCACGTTGTTAATAGTACCAAATTAGTTTCAAACTTATAATGGGTACTCGTATTAACAATATATTTGGAATGTCATGAGTGACATTAAAGGATCTGCTCCTGGACTTGTTAAAAGGGAGACCGATACTCGAGTTACGTGTATGGTAGATGCTTTGAAGCATTCAAAAACCTTATGTGCCATAACTATGCGTTATATGGTCTGGATGACATGAAAACTAAGGCCATAAGGGAATCTGACCTTAGATAATTATGGATTAGCACTTCGGTATCATGTCATGTATATTGTGATAAGAGTTTGATTAACTCTTTCAATGCAATTGAGAATGGAGAGAACGAATTTGGGCAACTCTCCAACTACTAATATCAAGGGAAAACGAGATGTGATTCACATCTGGAAAAGTGTCTAAGTTAATCAACGCGTTGTACGTGTCGGAGATTAGTAGGAATCTTGTATCCGTATGGTTTCTTAATGATATTTAGATTTCATCTTGTGTTTGAATCAAATAAAAATTGTCATAATTTGAGTCCGTACGGGTTACGCCTTTAAAAATGTTAAAGCTGGATGTATTTTCTATTGGTCATTTCAGTAGAATGAGTTTGAATTCAACTTATTTGATTGTTTAAATGTATGGCATGGCTGACTCGGACATGTTTTAAATTTAACTCAATATGTTTTCTAATTAAACTAAATTGGATACCTATTTTTGTATTGACACAGACTACAAAATTAAAAATTGTGTTGAAGCCAAATTGACAAGATTGTCTTTTCTCTAGGTTGAACAGAAAATAACTAAAGCCCTTTATATGATTCACATGGTTTTATGTGATTTGGAATTGATACCTACTAAGGTAGCGAATAGCGAGTACTTCATCATATTTGCTGATGGTGGTACAAAATATTGCTATTTATACTTACTTGAGAGTAAGGATATAGACAAGATTGTTCTATATAAATAAGTTGAAAATCAACTTATTATAAAAAACAAGGTGGTTCGAAGTCATATCGGAGGTGAATATGTGTTTCTGTTTCTAAATTTATGTGCTAAACTTAGAATAAGACACAAATTTATTAGTCTTGATACTCCAACAAGAAAATTGTTGAAAGAAAAGAATTGTGCCTTAGAAGATATGGTTAATGCCATGTTCTTAAGTCCTGGTTTAAGCCATGGCATATGAGGGAAAGGTTTTTTTGTTACACACCTGATAAGGCGAATCACAGGATAGGAGGAGAATTGAATATTCTCATCCAGAACAAGATAGATGAACTACTAAAATGCATTCATGGATAAGTGTTCGTGACATTACCAGACCACAAGTAGCACTTGGGTGAGGATCCTGCAAAGAACAATTCATTAGTTAAAAGATACAATTAAAATTCCCAGCAGGGGAATTTAAAGCAAGATTCATATAACATAAACAAAATAGTGCCTCTAAGATCATATACAAATGCAAGGTCTCTCAGAATATTAATCCATACAATTTGCCTTTTAAGGTCTGTAGAAGCTCGCAATAAATAATTCAACTGATCTAGTAAATATTTACTAAAAATTGATACTCGAAAGGTTCAACATAAAGTTGGTGAGTCGTTAGGTTTGATTACAACCAGTTGTTGTGCTTATCTATAGTTCAAAATGTGTGTGACAAATGTGCAATTTGACATTGAATCCGTGCAATAGATAAGATACAACGTAGAAACACATGCTACTAATCGTTCCATAGAATAACCATAATATAGTTACAACACTCTCAAAGATCTAAGCATATAAGTTTAACGCACTTAAAGCTACTTGCTGAGCTTTACATAGGGCGGAAGATCACAAGTTCCCAATCACAAGATCCACAAGATCTCAAGATCAGAAGATACTTCACATTTCCACATATGATCCACAACAAGTTCAACCAATCTCATGTCATTACCATAGCTAGTCAATAGGCAAATAGCTTGTCAAAGATAAAAGTTTAGCACTGGTAGTTAAAAACTCAAGTTCAAAAAAATTTTTGAGTTTTCTTTTCCCCAAAGATAAAAATAGTTCAGAAAAATGGGGCTACGAGTACTCACCTTAAGCAAAAGGTGATAGGAGCAAAGATTTGATCAAACATGTAAGTGCAACGTGTCCAGTCACGACCGAATCCAGTTAATGTTCGATTTTTGATTTCGCTCCAAAGTATTTTCTTAGGTCGATGCATAGAGTCAGAATGCAGTTGTTACGATCCACCCATTAGCCGTTTGCAGTGGTGTGATGGTTGATGACTTAGTTTTAAAGATTACATGTTCTAGTTCATACCTTAGTATAATTCTTACATATTACTATTATAGGTAATGCCATATAAGAAGACTCGGGTTTAATAGGTATTTAGTAATATACTTCGGGCTATAAGGCCATATAGGTAACAATTATGTTTCTTTAATTTTATGTATAGGTATTGGTAAAGAGACGTTTATTCCTTACTAAACGAACGCTTGGAGAAGTTTCGTTATTTTCTTAATTGAATTAAATACAGATTGTCCTTTTTAGATCGACTTATTAATAATAATTATTTATCATTTGTGTCGTAATAAATAATAAGTTTTGTGTAAGGATCTAGTATAGGATTTTACAAAATTTCAGCATGAACGTTTTGGTTTTTACAAGGTTTTCATGGTTTCAAACTCATATTTTCAAACAAGTGCCCCATTTTCACAAATTTTACTACTCAATTGACCAAAAATTTATATTTCGCAACGTTTATCAAAACATGTTTTCCTTAAACGACTAATTCACATACATGTAATTATATAAGTATGTTTGACTTTCAAAAGTCAGTTTTAATCACGTAAAACGACTAGTTTTCACTTATTAGGCCTTGTTGATACCGGTTAAAGTATATGATCGATTTACCTTAGCTTGTTTAAGGTTTGTTATGCTAGATAATCTAGCAAACTTAATTAAAGTAAATTTGTTTGATCAATACTAATAGGATCATCGGGGAAACTTAATATTTAAGATAAGAAGAATTTCTTTCAATAAAAACAGTAACACAAAAACAATATAGTCAACAATTAAAAAGCTCCAATTTTTTTTTTACAATTAATACGATTATTCTCCTAGTAATAGGTAAATAACCTTGAAGCTATGAACTATTGACGACTCTTGTATATTTTTTTAGGATATGCAAAATCTATTGAACTAGGACACTCCTTTTATACACCATGGAGTTAATATTCTGTTTTACTTTATATTTCTAAAACTTCAGAATATTCTCTATTATATTTTCTATAAATAAATAATACTTATCTCAGTAAGTAATCTGATCTTCCATCATCTTTATCCTTTCTCTTCTTTATCCATCCATTGTCAGTAGAAACTCTTTTCAGCAGTTCTTAATCTTTAAGCAGTTTGTAACTTTTGTACTAGCACACTAACTTATTACAACAGCTAGTAGTAACTTTATACACAGCAGCTTTAAATGTGTACAGCAGTAGTAACTACTTAGAATTATTTTTCTTACAATCATCACCAGAGTACTGCTAACTTTTTAATTAGCTACGTACTTACATTTATACCAACTAGTAAGTAATAGCGCGTAACTAATATACACTAGCAGTACTAAGTTACACTAGCAGTACTAAGTTACACTAGCAGTACTAGTTACACTAAAAGTAGTAAACTTATGTACTTAGCAGTCTGCATCATACTTATGACATATCTATTTTTTCATTCGAGTTATTATAAAATGAGCAGCAATAAACTTTATCTTGATAGTTAGTAAACAACAACCTTAGCAATTAGTACTTCAAGATCATCATAAAGTTTTTTAATCCCATCAATCTCACTAAACTTGATATTTCTTTTTCAAAAATCTCAAGTTTCTTTATGAATGCTTCATTAATCACCAGGAGGATTCTGCCAAAACACTTCATTCTAGGTTACATACGCCTTCCTTAATGCTGTTTCTTGATCATATTAAGAAGCTCAAATGCCATTTACAACATATTCCAACTTGAAGCTTTGACATCATTGGAAACATCTGATGTAGTGGTGTGATTTGTAAGTAGATACATATTCTCAACCCAACAGATAAAATAGCATGTTTGCATTGTTTACACAAGAACTCCACAAAAATCATAATGTTTCTCAGTCAGCAATTTAGCTAATTCTTCGTTATTCTCTTCATCATGCATCTTCAACTGATGTTCAAACATGGTTTTCATACTTAAGAAGTTAGAAATTATTCTATGTATTTCAATGGCTCTGTCTTCTTAATTATTTGCTTTTTAAATATACTCCAAGAACTTCCAAGTCTCTTGGTTAAAGTTTTTAAGATCTTTACCAAAGTTAAATTACATTTTTAGTATTACACATCTTCTCTTGATAATTTGAAAATGATTTTCTTTCCTTTCTTGGTAATTTATTGTTATACAATGGTTGGAGATTTTGTAGATATAGGTGTGAGCATCATAGTTAATTATACTCCATCATCTGTAATTATTTCCAAACATTGCTTAAGCTCTTCAGACTCTTTGTCTTCTTCCAACTTTTGCTTTTTAGAGCTTTCTTGTTCCAGCTCTTCTCCTGCTCTCTTTAAACTTCTCTCATATGCTATCTCTGCTTTTGCCTTCTTGGAACTCTCTTCCACAAGCTAAGTTCTATAATCTATAAAGGTATTCACCCTTTTCATTGCTTTGTCAAATAATTCTTGAATATTGGCAAATGAATTGTTCTTTAAACTTTTGGGCTTCCATCCTTCCATGTTTTTCAGATAAGTACACATGATACTCATTTGTTAAGCTCTTGTTGGTGGTCTGTTCCTCTTTTCTTCTGCTTTTTTAGCTGCAAAATTTTTCTCCTTTGCTTTAAGAATTGTACAAATAATCTTGCCTTTTCTTGATTAGTCAATTCTTCTTGCTCTTGAGCTTGCAGTCTTTGAGCCAACTGATAATCAGCATCAATTTTAGCTTGAACATCATCCCAAGATCTGTTGGCTTCTTCAACTTGTTGAGCTTTTTCTCTGGCAAGCCTTTCTTCTTCTTCTTCTTCAGCTTGTAGCTTGAAGGCAGGTTATTCATCAAGTCTGAGTAGTTCTTTCTTAGACATTTTCATCACAGGTTCTGGTTTAACCATTTTGCCTTTACCCTTGTCTTGAACCTTGACCTATGATGGTTGTTGTGAAGAAACTATTGGTGTAGGTGCTTGCTCATGTTCATGAATAACAAGCCCTTTAGCTCTGGGTCTTGTGCTAATAAATATCTTGTAATTGTTTGTTTGTATGCAGCATCTATTGTACTGTGTTGGCATTGTTGTACATGCTTGGTTCTTGTTTCATAACCATCAGCATGAGTTTTTGACCCTTTAACTCTGCCATTGTGCTTGAGCCAAGTCATTTCTAACCATAGTTATTGAAGTTGTTGTAGTTGTTGTTGTAGTTGTAGCAACACTAACTAGAATTGTAACAGCAATAACTTCTTCAACCACACTTCTTGTTTCATTTAGTTGGTGTTTAAAACATCTTACAATTTCAACAATCACTTATCACTGCTAAGTCAATAACACCAAAACATATCTTCATACTGTTTGAACATTGACAAGTATATGTATTCATTTTATCAATATCAAGCTATACCTCCCCTGTCTGTTTGGATGCATCCATCTTCACTATAACCTTCACTTCATCAGTGGATTTCCACTCTTCTAGATTGAACAAACCTTGTATAATCTTTAAGCCTATGGAGTTCTGACTTATTTCCTTCTCTTTAGCTTCTTTGACTCTCTTTTTTAAACTTGTAATCTCAATAGATTAGTGGTTTTTGTAGTCTCCAAAGCATAGAAACTATAGATTGTAAAGTTGTACATAATTCCATCTATTCTCAAGTTTCCAGGACTATCCTCCCTCTGTGAAGTGTGTTACCTCTTTCGTGTAGTGGATCAATGGATTTGTTTAGATACATTCTCAGACCTAGTCTGAGCAATTGTATCCCCCATGGTTTCTTAGCGCCTAGAACCACCACCTGAACTATTTCCTGGGAAACTTGGTTCATTAGGTGTTGCCTTGGATTGGGTCTTATTGATGTTACCCCTATCCTGCTCTGCATCTAAGCTAGTAGCAGTAGTGGCAGCCCTTTCCAAACTGTCATCCATCTCCTCATAGAACAGACTAATTTGATACATTGTTTGTATGTCTAGGACCAATTGACTTATGGTATCTCAGTGTCCTTTCTCTTTTGGCTTCCTGGGTTTTTGTTTCTTTTGAGGTTGAGATGTTGATGGTTGAATAATAGTGGGTGTGTGATGGGGACCAGTGGGATTTGCTTAACCTTCACCTATTTCTTCTTGATTGTGTACCACCATGGTTGAAAATTATGTGTTTCCCTTCCAGAAAAACCTTTCCCTACCCTTCTCATGTTTCCAAAAATCTTCTTAGTATGAGAGGGTGTAACATAAATCCTTTTATGACTTGGCATCCCTTCCAGTTGCTTATCCAAAAAGACTTGTACAAACCTTGGATACATTAAGAATTTTCCTGTCAATATTCTACCAAGTTCTCACCATACTTCAAATATGTACTTTGATAAGTTAAACTTCTGGTTTGTAGCTAATCTGATGAATTGAAGATGCCATAGTGCATACTAAACTTCATTCCATGCAGTATCTTAAGATTTGCATTGTAAATTGTATGATTAAGGAATGTTACATTATGGGGAAAAGAATAATCGTATAGACAGATAAGCTTCTGTAATATTTTCTATTACTATGAATGTAAAGTTGTTAAATATGGTAGATTGGGTAGACAATAACACCTTCAGAATCTTCTAGTTGAGATCTCTTCTTGCAATCGACTCAGTAATGATTATCTTCTTTACATCCACTAGGGCTTTGTAACTGTACTTACCCTGATTGACATGTTTTTTCCTTGACAGTAGCCCAGAATATAATCAATACACAAAGGGTATATAGTAGGATTGATCGTTAGTGTATATCTTATAGGATTTGCATTCAGAAAATCCACTATCTGCTCAAACCCTTCACTTTCTGCGGGTTTAGACAAAAATGCGACCAAATTATATTATACAGCAAAATTTTGGCGTCCGTCATTGTGTTGGATTTTAATGATGAGTGATGAAATTGAGTTAGGGTTTGTGAATAGAGAGTATATGAAAGTATGAAAATGATCAAATGAGTGATTGAAACCCTTAATCGAAGTATTTATGAAAATACCCTCAACAGCATTAACGTTCACCAGCAGTTTGTAAGTCTTTATTTCTTGCAGCATTTAACTTTTCAACACGTGGGTAGTAAGTTATGGCCTAGCAGCTTTACTTTCAATAGCTGTAGTAACAAGAAGTATTATGTTTATGCCTAGCGAATTAACTTTGAGTTACACCGCATTAATTCCAATTCCATTCCAAACACTTGTCTGTTTTTAAAAATATTCAACTCTCTTTCTGTTTTTGAACTCACAATTATCTCTCATTTCTTTTACTAACATAATAATCATTTTTGTTTTTATATCACAACGCTCACTTTCTTATTTTTATGCTAACTTTTTCTTCTCAATTCTTTTTCTTACGAAAACACTCTATCTTTTTTTATTCTAAACATCTCTCATTCTGTTTTTATTCTCTATAAATTTTCTCTTTTCTGTTACCTTACAAAACTCTCTATCGACTTCTCTCTAATAACCAGCTTTTCCATATCATAAGTCTAACACTTTCTTCTTTAGTTTTTTCTCGCATATTTTTGTCACAAAACTAAGAAATCTAAAGCCATTGCTAAATTTGTTAACACTTTTCCAGTATTAATTATACTAGCTGTATTAGCTATAATATTATTATTAATCTAGCTGGTATTAAAGTTATAACTCGCAGCACTAATTTATACTTAGCAGCAATAAACTTTTTAATGACTTTAGAATTAACAGTACTAATTCATACAAAACTCTACAAAAAACTTAAAGTGATATTGAGTTTTATGGGAATTTAGCTTTTCATTACAGCAATCAAATATTGTTACATACTTACATCAATATCTTTTGTAAGTAAATCTGCAACATTCTTTGTAAGTATGGATTTTTGTCCATTTTGAATCGACTTCTTTTCATTGCATTCCCATTATTTTATGATGTCTAATATCTTTTTGCTTTGTTTTGAATGTTAAAACGGATTTTTTTATTTATGCAAATAGTACTATTTTGTCAATTAAGATTATGTTTGCTTTAAAATTGTACAAATATATCACAGGAGTTGATTTGGTATCCAATGAGCACTTGTCTACAGGCAACTTGAAGCAGACCACATATTTTGCTTTTGTTATGGATTTTGCACATAATGTCGGTTTCCTGGCACTGCATTGTATATCATTTAACATCCTAGGAATTGACAACCTCCTGTGGTAGACTTTCTATCCAAAGCATGTCAGCATTAATCACTATATTTTGTGTATGCTTACAAATCAAAAGGAGAATCTTTTGGATACTAAAGGCCCAATTTTGGTTGACCTTTTAAGTACCTAATATCGTTGGTCATAGCATTATTAAGATGTTAATCTTTTGGATTGACTTTGGTTTCTTGCACAAGGCACACATTTGCCAAACATGGTTGTCAGGTCTTCTAGTGTAGATACATCACTGAACAATCATTGACCTATTACTAAGAAACATCTACTTCTTCTCCATTTCATCCTTGAGAAGAGCTTTTGTGTTTCTTCCATTGGTTGTGTGTTTGTGGTCTTGAAACTTTTTTAAACCCAAATTTCTTTAGAATATACTCCAACATATCTTTCCATGACTAATAATTTTGGCAATTTTCTCTGCTCCCACTTGTAATCTAAGAAGTAATGTAAGTTCTCCCATTAGAATCTTCTGAAAATTTCTCTTGCATCAACTTTTCAAATGTATTGCATAGCTCTCTATTTGTTGAAACCAAAGATGATATCTTTTCACCATTACACTTAACTAGCAAAATACTCCTTTGTTCTTTTGATTGAATAAGGGTCTTGTCAATTTTCCCTCTTTCAAACCCATTGTCCAACAGATATGTTGACAAGGTTTCATACCAGGCTCTAAGAGCTTGTTGTAGCTTTACACAGTGTTAATTTAACCTTTAACTCTTCAGGAAAAAGTCTAGTTTCTTTAATCCTGGTGTGTTGGACATTCATACCCTCTCTCTTTTATCTTCCATAGATAAAAGCACTTTTTTACATCCATTGATACACATAAATTCTTTAAAACTGAAGCATAGCTAAAAAGAGCCTAATTGCTTCAATTCGTCCAACCAAGAGCAAAGACTCATCATAGTCAATCCATTTTTCTTATTGTTCCCTAAGCAAGCAATCTTGATTTGTTTATATACATCCACAAATTCCTCTTTCATCCCTTTTTTTTCTTGAATAAAACAATTTAGTGCCTATTTAGCCCTTTTTCCATTTTGGTAAATCTACCAAAGTCCAAACTTTTTGTAACTTGAATTATCAGAAAGACTCTTCATGATAGACCTGTATCCAACTTGGATTCTTCATTGCAATGAATTACTTTTTGGGTTCTTCATGTGATAAAAAGTAAGAAAACAAGCAGTTTTGAAGGTCTTTATGGTTTGTTCTTCTGATGTTAAGTACTTACCAATAATACATTGCTACTACAATTCTTTGTATGTTTCTTGTTTGTGTAGCCGAATTGCGGAATCTCACTATTCACTTGATTAAGAGGATGATCTCTATGATTTTTGTAGTTAGGTATATGATAACTTGGATTGTTGTATCAAAATTGTTTATGTTCAGCCTTGCACCAACATCTTTATATCTTTGAGAGGTCAAAATATGATTATATCTTCCAATGAAGGCTTTATTTGGATATCTGGACATGTTTATGCTTGTTTTTCCAACAACAACATTAACTTTTTTTATGTAGCAGCTTTAACATTGTTAGTGCTGTTAACATTATCATCATTCTCTTGATCAATACTTTCACTATCTTTTCTTGGATATTCATTAACCTTCTTCTCCATCATCACTTGAAGGTTGGATCCATCATCTTGAGAACTATTGGATTTGGTAAAATGGTGGATCTGCTGGCACATTAATGGGAGCAAAATGTAATTTTTAACTGGTTATGTCTACTTTCTAGTTGACATGCATTATCACTTGCTTTTGTACCTGCCTAAAACACATTAGAATGTGTTACTGCCAACAAATTGTATCATAATTCATTATTCTTGTTTGAGCATCACATATCAAATTAGCCAATCTGGGTTCCACTCACTACAAACATTAGGTGTAGTCCTCACTAAACCTTAATATGAAGTTTTTCTTTCTCATATCCTTGTTCTATTATTGAATAGTCTAAAGGCTTTACTATTTAAAGAGTATCCAACATTGAAACCTTCATCTGCGTTACCTTCAGATTTTCCTAAGTGATCTTATTGGTTATTGAGAATGGTAATCTGGACACCCAAAATGTGTCTCATTAAAACTTTAAGTTGGTGTTCGTACATGAAAAAAATTCATATGGGGTCTTGTTTTGAGGCTTAACATGCTAACACTCTATTATGTACATAGCAAGCAGTATTAAACTGCTTCTGCCCAAAACTAGTTTGGCACTTTGAATCAGATAGCTATAGTCCTAGCAGCCTCAGTTTAGTATCCTACTTTCTCATCTCAACAACTCCATATTTGTTGAGGAGTTCTACCTTCTTTCACAAAACTAATTCTTTTCTCTGTTCTTGAACATCAGTTACATTTAACAAATACTATCTCCTTACTTGTGATCTACTAGATTTTCTATTCCAGTTATAAGGACTTATGTAATGCACTAGTCTCATCCTTAGTTGAAAGGAAAGAAAACCCATTTTTTTGTAAATTACTATAATTATCTGTGACATCTAGGCAATTCATTTTTCATCTCAATATGGATTTTTACAAATGTTTGGACCCAAACAAGGTCCATATGATAAATCTCTGTTAAAGGAGTTGATTGTGTTCTCTGTTTATTGGACGTTCTTTAGGACTTATGTGCTGCTTTCCTTTTGAAAGCAACACAGGTTTGATCATTTGCATAAAGTTTAAGAAGGTTATACCTCAATTAGATGATTTTCCCTTTACCATTTATTCATGGTTTTTAAAATTTTATTGTGACCTAGCTTATATGCAAAGCTTTTAGATTTCATCAGATGTCGGCTTTTACAAAAAAGGCACAGTTAAACTCCTCTTTTAGGATTTATGTTCTTTAATCAAAAACGTTACATATTGTTCTTTCTAGGAACTCTAAGTAAACTTGACTTTCATCAATTAACTTATAGTGTAGACGATAAAAAAAATACATCAGTGTCATTAAAAAAGTTCACTATTCTTTTTATCACACATTTGTGAGACACTAAAGAGATTAAACTTTAACTCTCTCACAAAATACACATCTTTAAAATCTAGATTACCAGTTTAATGGTACATTTTCATGTGATTTTCCCTCCTTTGGGTTCCCTCCAAAAGAAACATATCCTCCATCTATCTCTTCATAGTCTGTAAGATAGGAAATTTTCCCTGTCATGTGCCTTGAGCATCCACTATCAATTACTCCTTTATCTTGTAAATCTATTTGTGGATTGCCCTGTACATCACATAAGAAAATCAGTTTCTTTTTGGGACCCAAGCCATCACTGACTTGGATCTGCCTTGTGGCATAATATATATCAAAACCTTTTTAGGATGGTGGATGCAATTGTTGTTTTTTAGAAACCATGTCTAATATTTAGTCCTTTGGTTTCCAAACCCCAACAAGCATGAGGCCTATAACATCATTAACATTATTTCCCTTAACAGCAATTTAACTAATGCTTTTGGCTAGCTCTAGTATTACATTTTTATCCCCATCAGTATTAAAAACTCTCTGATTAAAATTACTGTTTTTAAATGTTGTGTCTATGAATGGGGCTCTTAAACTTGTATGTGTGTTTTAGAAAGATATGACATTGGACTAGCAACTTTCACTATGTTTTTGAGTGAGCAACATAACTTGTCTAGGAGTTATTAACTGATAATAAGCCAAATCTTCATTAGTACTGCTCTGGGAACCATGTTCTTTTTTGGGCGAGGGGTGATTCTTTTTGGTAATATTATGATGATTCACCATTTTAGATTGTTTCCAAACTGGTTTATATACCATTTGCATTAGTACAATCAACCTGTAAATGATCTAAACTTTCCACACAATAACAAGCTTTGTTTAACATCTCAAAATTACTTCCTAGTCTCTGAGACATCATATTATTCCACTTTCTTTGATTGCCTCTAGGAGTGTGAGTGTTTTTCCTATTGTGCTTAACTTGTTTAGCAGTTTTCCTATCAGTTTTGTTTGTTTGTTTAGCTTTGACAAAGTCTATCTTAACAAAACTAGGCTTAGCTATTTAATTTTCAATTTTAGGTTGAGTCATCTTACTTCATCACTAATCTGACACCCAATCCTCAATAATATGGAGCTCCATTATTCTTATCTACTACTTTTAGGCTTTGCTTCACTTAGCCTATAGTCATTCAATGTTTCTCAAACTATAGGCTTAAGAACTAAAGGCCTTACTTGTAAAACTCTTCTATGCAGTAAATGACAAGTCAGGTTTTTAGAGGCATGAAAATTTCCTGTTAGGGGAGTGTGGAACTGTATTAATTGATTAACTTTCATGCAATTGTTACACTCTGACTTTATAATCTGTTTAAGTCTTTTAGATGGCATTTTCAAATTTGTTCTACATGTAACTGGAATGCTATCTTTTTCTCTTTTGAACTATTTGTGCTTTTCCTATGCTCCCTAATTGTTATCTCTCCTACTTGAATTTCCCATTTTTAAGCCGTTAATCTTCTAAATAAAACAGACTCTTTCTTTTTTATTTAAATTTAGTCTTTTTTCTTACAGACTGTAAACTTGTCTTATAAGCTACAACCATTAACTCAGATTTCTTAAATCTTTTCAATAGTTGTTCATATTGAGATTTAAGCACTTCAACAGTTTCAAGACAAGATTTTGAGCAAGTAGAATCATTAGATACCTAAAATCAAAAGTTGAAGATGAGTAAGCCATAAGTGCATAATTAGGTCCTTCTTCTGCCTGATCACTCTAGTCATAACCACCAAGACCATCACATGAGATCAAAGCATTGGAAGTAATTATCTCCACTGGCACACTTCTTCTTGAGCTTTCCCTGTTCCTGTTGTCTTGGTTTGTTGAAGCTCTACACTCCCTAGGAAAGTGTCCCTTCTTGTGGCAGTTGTAGCACTCCACTTTGGACTTGTCAAAGCTAATATTCTCATTGCTATTGATTGTAAGCCTCCTTCCAGTATTCTTCAAGAATCTTCTAGCCCTCATAGTTAATATAGCCATTTGACATCTCAAATCCATCTCTTCCAAGTCATCTGGATGGAGTTGTTGTAGATCCTTATTTGCAAGTTGAGGATTGTTTGGTTGACTAGCAAAGAATGCACAGATCACAGCATCACTCAAGTTATCAACATTTGTAAAGTGAGCAGCACTAACTTGAGTGCTAACAGCAAAAACTCCATGAGCAGTGTTAACTACTTCATTAGTGCTGCCAGAGTTGTTAGAGGACACAAAAGCCATGTTTTGTGTGCTTGTATTTGAGCTTGAGTCCCACCTTTGTCTTTTGGTTCATATACCGGTCACGACCTAATCCAGTTAATGTTCAATTTTAGATATACGCTCCAAAGTATTTTCAAGGTCGATAAATAGAGGTCAGATGCGTTGTACGGTCACCCTTAGCATTAGCAGTGGTGTGATGGTTGATGACTTAGTTTCAAAAATAACATGTTCTAGTTCATACCTTAGTATAATATACATATACTATTTAGGTATCAATAGGTAAGCAATATAAGAAGACTCGGATAATAGGTATTTAGGAATATACTTCGGTAAGTCCATTCGGTAACCTTAGTTACTTTAATTATATGTATAGTTATAGGAAAGAGACGTTTATTCATACTAAACGACTTGGAGAAGTTTCGTATTTTATAATTAATAAATACATATTTTCCTCTTTTAGTCGACTTATTAAAATAATAATATTTTATTATTTTGTCGTAAAAATAAGTTTTGTGTAAGGATTTAAGTATAGGATTTTACAAAATTTCGGCATGACCCGTTGGTTTATACAATGTTTTCCATGGTTTCAAACCTCAATTTCAAACACATTTCCCCAATTTCACCATTTTCCGACAAAATGCCAAAAATTTATATTTCGCAACGTTTATCAAAACATGTTTTCCTTAAACGACTAATTCACATACATGTAATTATATAAGTATGTTTGACTTTCAAAAGTCAGTTTTAATCACGTAAAACGACTAGTTTTCACTTATTAGGCCTTGTTGATCCCAGTTAACTTCTAATGATCGAATTCCTTAAGCTTGTTTAAGGTTTAGTTATGCTAGATAAATCTAGCACAACTTAATTAAGAAACTTTGTTTGATAATACTAAAGATTATGCGGAAACTAATCTTTAATATAAGAAGAATTCTTCAATAAAACAGTAACACAAAACAATATAATTCAACAATAAAAGCTCCAATATTATTATTACAAATAATACGAATACTCTCCTAGTAATAGGGTAACAAAACCTTGAAGCTATGAACTATACGACTCTTGTATATTTTTTTAGATTGCAAACTCTATGCCCTAGGACCTCCTTTTATACACCAAGGAGTCCTAGTCGATTTACAATATATTTCTAAAACTTAGAATATTCTCTATTATCTATTCTATAAATAAATAATACTTATCACGTAAGTAATCTTGATCTCCAATCAATCTTTATCCTTTCTTCTGTCTTTATCCATCCCTTGACAGTAGAAACTCTTTCAGCAGTCTTAATCTTTGAGCAGTTGTAACTTTTGTACTAGCAACATTAACTTCTAACACCAGCAGTAGAAACTTATACACCAGCAGCATTAACTGTGTACAAGCAGTAGTAACTACTTAGAATATTTTCTTCAATCTTCACCAGCAGTACTAACTTTACATTAGCAGTACTAACATATACCAGCAGTAGTAACTAGCAGTACTAATATACACTAGCAGTACTAAGTTACACTAGCAGTACTAAGTTACACTAACAGTAGTAACTATGAACTAGCAGTACTAACTACTTAGCATATTTTTCATTAGAGTTAATGAACAACACTAACTTTAACTTAGCAGTAGTAACACAAACCTTAGCATTAGTAACTTCAAGATCATCATAAAGTCTTTTAATCCCAACAATCCTCCCCTAAACTTGATATTCTTTTTCAAAATCTCAAGTTTCTTTATTGAAAGCTTCATTAATCACCAGGAGGATTCTTCCAAACACTTCATTTAGGTACATAGCCTTCCTTAAGCTGTTTCTTGATTAATCTAAGAAGCTCAAATGCCATTTCACACTCATAATCAACTTGAAGCTTCACATCATTGAACATCTGATGTAGTGTGTGATTTGTAAGTGGATACATCTTCTCAACCAACAGATAAAATAGCATGTTCTGCATTGTTACACAATGAACTCCACAAGAATCATAAAGTTTCCAGTTCAGCACTTTAACTAATCCTTGTTGATTCTTCCATACATTATCTTCAACATGATGTTCAAACATGGTTTTCAAATTAAGAAGTAAGAAATTATCCATGTAATTCACTGGCTCTGTCTTCTTAAATCTTGTTTTAACTATACTCCAAAGAACTTCCAAGTCTTCTTTGTTAAAGTTTTTAAGCATCTTTCCAAAAGTTAAATACAATTTAGAATTACCATCTACTCTGATAATTTGAAAATAGCTTTTCTTACCTTCTTTATAGATCTTGTAGTTAACAATGGTTAGAGATTTAGTAGATAAATGTGTAGCATCAATAGTTACATCATCTCCATCATCTGTAATTATTTCCAAACATTGCTTAAGCTCTTCAGACTCTTTGTCTTCTTCCAACTTTTACTTTTTAGAGCTTTCTTGTTCCAGCTCTTCTCCTGCTCTCTTTAAACTTCTCTCATGTGCTATCTCTGCTTCTGCCTTCTTGGAACTCTCTTCCACAAGCTAAGTTCTGTAATCTATAAAGGTATTCACCTTTTTCATTGCTTTGTCAAATAATTCTTGAATATTGGCAAAGGAATTATTCTTCAAACTTTTGGGCTTCCATCCTTCCATGTTTTTCAGATAAGTACACATGATACTCCTTTGTTAAGCTCTTGTTGGTGGTCTATTCCTCTTTTCTTCTGCTCTTTTAGCTGCAAAAATTTTTCTACTTTGCTCTAAGAACTGTACAAATAATTTTTCCTTTTCTTCATCAGTCAATTCTTCTTGCTCTTGAGCTTGCAGTCTTTGAGCCAACTGATAATCAGCATCAATTTTAGCTTAAACTTCATCCCAAGCTATGTTGGCTTCTTCAACTTGTTAAGCTTTTTCTCTAGAAAGCCTTTCTTCTTCTTCTTCTTCAGCTTGTAGCTTGAAGGCAAGTTCTTCATCAAGTCTGAGTAGTTCTTTCTTAGACATTTTCATCACAGGTTCTGGTTTAACCATTTTGCCTTTACCCTTGTCTTAAACCTTGACCTGTGATGGTTGTTATAAAGAAACTGTTGGTGTAGGTGCTTGCTCCTGTTCATGAATAACAAGCCCTTTTGCTCTAGGTCTTGTGCTAACAGCTGTAATTGTTGTAGCATCAGTTGTTGTTGTAAGTGTTGGCGTTGTTGTACCCTGCTTTGGTTCTTGTATCACAACCTTATCAGCCTTGGGTTTTGCACTCTTCAACTCTGCCAGTGCTTGAGTCAAAGTCATTTCAACATCAGTTATTGCAGTTGTTGTAGTTGTAGTTGTAGTAGAACTAATTGGAATTATAACAGCAGTAACTTCTTCAATCACACTTCTTGTTTCATCAGCAGTTGTAACAACATCTTTATTGTCAACAATCACCTCATCACCATCTAAGTCATGTACTTCAAACATATCTCTATCAGCATCAAAATGAGTACTATCCAAAGTAATTCCTGCATCAGCATCAATATCAGCTATCCTCCCCTGTTTAGATGCATCCTCTTCACCCACACCTTCTTCATTAGATGATTCCACTCTTCTAGATGAACTCACCTTGTATAATCTTTTAAGCCCATGAGTTCTTGACTTATTCCTCCTCTCTAGCTTCTTGACTCTCCTTTTCAAACTTGGTCTTTGTAGTCTCTAAATCAAGAACTCTTGATATAAAGTTGTACATATTTCCATCAATTCCTGAAGTTTCAGACTATCCTCACCACTTCGAAGTGTGTTACCTCTTGCGAGCAGTGGATCATTGGAATGTTTAGATACATTCTCAGACCTAGTTTGAGCAATTATATCCCCTATGGTTTCTTGACACCTGGGACTACTACCTGAACTAGTTCCTAGGGAACTTGGTTCATTAAGTGTTGCCTTGGATTGGGTCTTATTGATGTTACACCTCTCCTGCTCTGCATCTAAGCTAGTAGTAGTAGTGGCGGCCCTTTCCAAACTATCATCCATCTCCTCATAGACAGCCTCATCTGCTACATTGTCTGTAGGACCACTAGACTGAGGTATCTCAGTGTCCTTTCTC